>SMGT01008245.1:11510-47296 GCA_004794575.1 Lanistes nyassanus | reverse complement strand
GTGTGGTATTAGGTAGGGTTAGGGTGTGGTATTAGGTAGGGTTAGGGTGTGGTATTAGGTAGGGTTAGGGTGTGGTATTAGGTAGAGTTAGGGTGTGGTGTTAGGTAGGGTTAGGGTGTGGTATTAGGTAGAGTTAGGGTGTGGTGTTAGGGTTAGGGTGTGGTATTAGGTGGAGTTAGGGTGTGGTGTTAGGTAGGGTTAGGGTGTGGTGTTAGGTAGAGTTAGGGTGTGGTGTTAGGTAGGGTTAGGGTGTGGTATTAGGTAGGGTTAGGGTGTGGTATTAGGTAGAGTTAGGGATGAAAGGTGGTCTGCTGATGCGGGTCTGGGACTCGCGTGGGAAAAAAATTCGCGGAGGGACGGCAAAGTCGGGACCCGACACGCTGCAAAACAAGATAGTACATGCGGCGAAACAAGACAATACATGCGGCGAAACAAGACAATACACGTGGCGAAACAATACAGTACACGCAGCGAAACAAGACAATACACGCGGCGAAACAAGACAGTACACGCGGCGAAACAAGACAATACACGCGGCGAAACAAGACAGTACACGCGGCAAAACAAGACAGTACACGCGGCGAAACAAGACAGTTCACTGGCGAAACAAGACAGTACACATGGCAAAACAAGACAGTACATTTGGCGAAACAAGACAGTACACTCGGCGAAACAAGACAGTACACGTGGTGGAACAAGACAGTTTACGGGTGTCTTTCTTGCAACACGCAGCGAAACAAGACAGTACACTCGGCGAAACAAGACAGTACACATGGCAAAACAAGACAGTACATTTGGCGAAACAAGACAGTGCACGCGGTGGAACAAGACAGTTTACGGGTGTCTTTCTTGCAACACGCAGCGAAACAAGACAGTACACGCGGCGAAACAAGATAATACACGCAGCGAAACAAGACAGTACACGCAGCGAAACAAGACAGTACACGCGGCGAAACAAGACAATACATGCGGTGGAACAAGACAGTACACGGGCATCCTTGCAACATGCGGCGAAACAAAACAGTACATGCAGCCAAACAAGACAGTACGCGGGGTGAAACAAGACAGTACACGCGGCGAAACAAGACCGTACACCTGCGAAACAAGACAATACATGCGGTGAAACAAGGCAGTACACGCAGCGAAACAAGACAGTACACGCGTCGAAACAAGACATTTCACTGGCGAAACAAGACAGTACACACTCCGAAACAAGGCAGTACATGCAGCGAAACAAGACAGTACACGGGCGTCTTTCTTGCAATATAGATTCTCTTCGCATCACATCCGCCAGATTTCGGGATTTCGGGACCATCTGGCAAAAGGTTGCTCACCCTAGTCCTTTATTGTTTCAGGATGCTGGAATGCACTCGTGTAATGCGTTTGTACCTGGCTGTGGTGCTGGTGGGGTGCCTGGGGTGTTTTAGTGTCCTGCTGTACACCACGACCACCATGTCTGCCAGGTACAGCAGGCTGTCGTCTGGCGAGTTCAGTGGACCAGGACCATGCGTTGATAGAAGACCCACCAAGGATCACGGAACTGCTGAAAAAAGGTCACCTGTGCTTCAAGCTCCGGTCGACAATGCCGGCAAAAGCTACGGAAAAAACAAGACGAACAGCAACGTCAGTATGCAGGTGTTGTCTAAACTAGATGCCAGTTTCATCCAAGACAGAAGAACAATCCGAACGACAATGAAAATTCCAGCCATTAAAAGAGCAAACCAGATGCCGGCAGCACACTGGCAGGCAGGGGAGGTAAACAGGACCCTGACAGGTGCGGAGGTGTCGGCTGCTGTGACGCCTAGACCCGACGCGACTCCACACCTGCTGTTGTCTTACGCTGTCACCAAGATCTGGCCGAGGTACACCACAACCAGCGCCAGCAACCGCACTGTCGGCCACAAGCTGCTGCTGCTGTACAACCTGCCGCAGTTCGTCACTGCTAACGTTCCCTCTGACCTCGAGAAGTGCGAGGTGAGGAACTGTCAGGCAACGACCAACAGGTCGTTGCTGCACAAAGCCGACGCCGTCATGTTCCAACTTCAGTGGCTGTCCGAGCCACAGGCCCCGCAGGAAAGGCCCCCAGGCCAGATTTGGATGGGGCTGGGAATGGAGCCCCCTGTGAATTACCGTTCCTCCTACGCCAAAGACTCCTGGAAAGGAGCTTTCAACTGGACTGTTTCGTATCGCGAAGATTCGGATCTGTTTGATCCGTACGCGCTGCTGAAACCGAACCCCAACCCGACTGGCAAGAACTACACGCTGATCGCCCTGCTCAAGAACAGGACGGCGGCCTGGTTTGTCGGCCACTGCACTACGCAGAGCAGGCGAGAGGAGTACATCCGCCGGATGCAGGCTGTCATCCGTGTAGACACCTACGGAAGGTGCGGCCCCTACCTGTGCCCCAAAAGCAAGGGCAGGGAATGCAACGGCCTGCTGAACAAAATGTACCGCTTTTACCTGTCCTTTGAGAACTCCTTCTGTCGCGACTACGTCACTGAGAAGCTGTTCAACATTTTCGGAGGCATCGACATCGTGCCGGTGGTGCGTGGCGGCGCTGATTACAAGAAGTTCCTGCCGCCAGGTACGTACATAGACGCGGCAGACTTCAAAAGACCCGAGGACCTGGCCAGGTACCTAAAGCACCTAGAGACAGACGTTGCTGCGTACAGCGAGTACCTGCGGCGCAAAGACCAATATAGGAGCGTGTTCATGCGACCCTTGGTGTTCTGCAAGCTGTGCGAAATGTTACACTTCGACAAAAGGGTCAAGTCGTATCCAGACCTTCCCAAGTGGACCAGCGATGGGATATGTAAGAGTCCTTCGGATTTATAGTGCAGGCCGTACAGGCATCGCGCGACAAACATGCACTCACATATCTATACAACGGAGGGGAGGATAGACAGAGAGTAAGAGAGAGGAGAGACACTGTAGTACGGAGAGGCTTAGAGAGAAAGGAGAGAAAGAGAGGGTTCAGGAGCCAGAATGGGAAGGCGAGTTGGGAGACGGGAATGGAGGAAAGGGGCAGGTTGGAGGGACAGAAGGGAAGAGGAGAGAAAAGATGGGGAAGAGTCATTGAATCATTTCACAGACAAAGGGACGAATGAATAAACCTTCAGATAGGCTGTTACACAAACGGACGGACGAAAACAGACAGTTAAAAAAATCCTGTTCACTTACAGCTTGATCCGTTTCAGCAGGATGTTGTTAGAATAGATTATGATAATAGCAGTGGATCCCCTGGAGTTTTGTAATATCATGTTTCTGGTCCTTTCCAGCAAGATTAAATGAAGCGTATGAGCTACAAATCCTCACCATGCAGACTAAAAGGAACGGGGGGGGGGGTCCTCTTCCGGGATCCACATGATGCGATGGGACCGATAAACGGTGTACAGAGAAAGACGTTCTCAGTAGGTGTGACGCGGACACAAGTTACCTGTACTCTGTGTTTGGAAGGTGTTTGCCGATGCATTAGTTCGCGAGCTTGAGCGCATGCAAGTCCAAGTACATGAAGTTTTATAAGCACGGGCGCGTCTCAGGAAGCGTGTTTTTGACGTCGTTTGGTGATTATGCGCGAAGTCAATAGCGAGTGGATGGGCAGGCGTGAAAGCGAGTGACACCGGATGCTGGGCGGGGATTGGCATGGTGTGTGTTCACGTGCAGGGGAGAGTATGTGGGCAGGTGCGTGGTAATGTGCGTGCGTCAGTGTGTGTGTGTGTGCGCGCGCGCATGTAAGCATACATGCGTGTGTGTGTGTGTGTGTGGGGGGGGTTGAATAAAAGTTGGGTGTGCGTTTGTGATTGCATGCAAGAGCGGATGAGAGATTTTACATGCACATGTGGATGTGAATAAGTGATGCCTTCCTTAAAAAAGAATTTATTTGGTATAGCAGTACGCAATATGGAATAAAGAATTGCAATCTTGCTTTTCCGCATGAGTTTTAATCTAGGCACTTGAGTCTGCTTGCCACGAACTACCCACCTACCCGCACACCCCATCCACCCACACGGTGGAAATGTATCACATCAGGCAATCAGCTGTCGAGTCCCTGGTTTCGTCACATTCACGTGTAGCGGTGACAAATGAGTAAAAGACTTCCTACTGAGCCACAGCTGTTGCACATCCTTTGTTGTAGCAGGTTGTCTTAACAACATTAACGACGAATGTTCTGTCTAGATTGTACTCAGTGTGCATATATTTTCATTTGAAAAAAATATTGTAGATATTATGTCTTTTAAAACAGGCTTTATAGTTCCTTTCTTTCGGCCCTCTCTTTGCTACGTGCTTGGGCACGGTAAGCTCCCTTGGTCGCATGCGTCTGCATAAGGTTATGTTGAGCGTTTCAAATACTTCCTGTTGGAGTGATAATTTGATAATTTAAGTGTTCGGTCCTCATTTGTTCTTTATTAATTACAGGCTTTATAACTAAGTAGTTAAGGGTGAAAGGTCAAGAAGGCTATTACAAAACTCTCCAGGCTAAATCTGCTCATTGAGGAAACAGACCTCGATATAGCAATATATGTAGGGGGAGCTAAATGTATTCAGTTTCGGGACTAGTGTCTTTTCCTATTGCTAAATATCAAACACCTTGCAATGCAACATAAAAATGAGAATATCTGAGTTGCAGTTTACTTCCACTATATTTACACGTACCAGTCGCATACGCGCACACGCCCACATTCTTGCTTTCACCAATGCATATATCCATTCATGTTGGTTACATTTGTTACGCAGTATATCACTACAATGTCACAGTTGACTTGTGAGCTCTGGCTCTGTACTCTGCTCTCTGCTCTGGTCGTGAAAAGTGTGCAGTGTGCACAGGGAACCCTTACAAATATTACAATTTTTTGGATTTAAGGAACACAAGGATGCCGGTTGAACAACATCATGGAATTTACAGGTAAGAAATCGTGAAGAAGTTGTGTTGATTACAGAAGCAAACGCTTTGATAAGGTGTCTTGACATCTGCCTGATGTGAACTGGAATTGACGACAAGGCGTCCGACATCCGCCTGATGGGAACTGGAATTGACGACAAACCAAGCAGTGAAAGAATTTAAAGAGGGGTGAGAAGTAAACTGAAGGAAAGACAGAGTAAATATACATTTTACTACGAACAGGGGAGACAGTGCCATTTTCTAGTTTGTCCCCACAACAGCTCACGGCTGGAGGCTCAATTCCGTCTGTGGGAAAGTACACAGGTTTGGAATACGTTTCAAACTATCTACTCCGCTTTTTCCCTGAATTAAAACACAACTTGCACCTGTTGTTTGACGATAGAAAATCTGCTGATAGAGAAAGCAATTAGTGAAACAGCGAAGATATTTTTCAGGTTTCTTTCATCTCTTTGCATAAATCATGAATGAACACAAATCCAGTAGTCCTGGCTTTAAAGCTCTTGGTGGTCCTAAACTGAATAAATTTTGCTGTCTGCATGACAAAGATTTTGCGAAGGACGGTTAGATATTGGTCTTTCGAGGCAGTTCGGGGATTGGCATACCGGTGACGACACGTGGACGCGTGCTGTTACCCTGACGACTACCAACTCCCCCGTGCCCCCCGTGCCCCGTGCCACCATGCCACCATGCCGTGTGGGTGCACTCGCACCAGCGGGTCGTGTGACCGCCATTACCGCAGCCGTCTGCTCGATATCTGGCCCTCAACGTCCTTGGATAAGGTTGATTGGAACTTTACTGCCACGCTTGTAGACCAGTACGAGAAGTTCTTAGCATCGTGCAGGACATTTAGGGACAACCTGACACGAGACCCATTTGTCAAGGCCATTACAAGAGTGTGCGCAGTATCTATTTCCGACCAGCAAGCGCAAACGTATTTTTGTATTCCGCACATCAGGGTGAGACGCTTCATGTCCGTGTTGCAGGTGAAAGTGTCTTTGTATGAAAATGGTACAGAGACAGCATTTATTGTTTTCACCTGAGTGGGCAGCAGCCACATACATTGGTTTTCGGCGCAGAGGCTTGTGGAATCTTCACGGAAGGATCTGAAATCTGCTTCACACGACCTTCTCAGCATTGAGGGGTGGGACCCCATGAAGTTAAAAACATAACACTCGCCTTTGTGCACCTTTTCCCCCCGTAGCCTAACAGAAAATAGGTTTTCTAACTTCTCCTTACGCGACCAAAAATGCCTACATTAATTTCCAGCAATGACAAAGAAGATTATGTTCTCGAGCTTTGAGGAGCAAAAGTAAATGCAGTCTGGTCGTCTGCTTTTCTGTTTTGTCTGTCACCCTTTTCTCGCCTCCCTTCTCCTGTAAGTCTCCCCATCCGTCCACTCCCTGCCTCGTCCCGTACGGCTTTTCACATATTGCGACTAATTATCTTTATTATGGGACTTCTTGATACTAGTAATACTGTATCCTTGTGTCTGTGTGGTTTTAATTTCTATATGCCGCTCCGGGGTAAAGGATAAACCTTGCTTTGCCTTGGCTTCCCTCGATAAAACTGCCATCATGCCATTTGAGTACGTCGGGGTTCTTCGATATAACGTCGTGCTGGGAATCCTCCAACTACCCCCCCCCCACCCTCCCAGTCTTCGGAGAGTAAATTTAACTATTGCCCAAGGAAATTTTCTGGCAAATGAAAATAATATCTTGGAATGTTACCTTCTGTTAGATGCTTGGTGATAACATATTCTGGCGTAAAAGATATGTTAAAAAGTCTGTGAGTATTTCTAAACATTCTGATCCATGGCATCAGATATTTGCTGTACATTTACGTGTGACTGAGGCAAAAGGTCTCGAAGCATGCTGTCAGATGGGTTATGGCACTGTACATGCACAGGGCGTCCACAGAGTATTGTCCGCACGGATAGCACGCTCGTGCTTTGTCTACCCGAAAGGCACACCCTCTTAGTCCGTTGTCCTCCAGTCGGCATGCACCCAAAGTTCTTTGTCTGCTGAATGCTATGTTTAAAGTGCGTTGTTTTCGGAATGGCTAATGCAACACCAATGTTCCACGCCAAACCGACATCGGATAACCTAAACTTTAAAGACAAAGGAAACTCCTGTTCTTGGGAGGGGGCCAGTGCGATCCCAGTATTTGTTTATTCTAAAGTTGACACAATGATAAACTGGCAGAATGTGGGTAAGTGTTGAGAGAGAGAGAGAGAGAGGAGGGCGGTGGGACTTCATTCTTTTTTCTTGCAGATGATGCGACTGACGTATTCACTCTCTGACTCAAGAAATTGTCTATGCACTTATCTGTACAGACGCAGTAATCTTTCTCCAACCTCTGCCCACGGGGATTCAGACGTTGGCTGTGAGAGGTACAAGTGTCCAATGCCTGGAGCCCTGTCGGCAGCTGGAAGTTGGATTAATTCCTTCTTTCTGCGAATACCACGGGGACGTTATCTCTGACGCGACTGGCGCTTCTGCACGAGGACAAAGACTGTAGGGGACTCATGCTGGGTATAGATAGACTCCGGTCAGACAGAGCGAAGAAGGTGTTTAGAAGAGGATGAGAAACCTGTCTGAGTAGGTGGCAGAAGCACGTCACTAGACAGACTGTGGTTAGGGTGCGCAAAATAATTATAGCTGAGGGTAGCGAGATAATGTCCAGGGATGGCTTGCATGGGACGTGTTATCTCCTGTCAAGGCGCGCTTAAAATACAAAGAACGAATGGGCCGTGCGATCACCCTTATGACCGGCAGATCATCTACGAACGCTCATGCAAGCCAGCCCAGGTAAGGAAGACAAGGGTACAGGTCAAATGTCGGGACCAAAAACACGGTGGTGTATAGCAGACATGATAAGACGTGGTACGGGAAGACTAATAGGATAACGAGGGGGTAAAGCACTTGGGCTGAGGTAGAGACGAATTAAAACAAATTATGACTGTTAACGGACACCACTCTATCAAATTCTAAGGCAGGAAATTGCTCAGTCGCATAAATTTCGTCTTGTATGATATCACTGGTCAACACTGAAATCGTTACTGACTTAAAAGGTCCTAATCTGTAGAATCTTGGTGTGCTGAACACGAATATGACCATGAAATTTGTTTTTGGCTCTCGTTTTGAAGATATTTCATATAGTTCATTTTCTATGTTTCACCGTGTAAATTTATCCAGTAGGACTGTAACAACATCCTAAATAAGCCTAGAATGATGTAATATTGCATCACATAGCACACATCATCCAGAGTTGATTGCATCATTTTCTGATGCAATGCAGTACTACTGCCAGGCGGCTGCTGAAGTAAGCTGACGTCAGCAGTGTACTATATAAAAGCCCAGTGGGAAAGGTTGAGCATTTAAAATATTTCAGACTTCGTGAGATACAGTTTAAGCTACTGTTACATAAAACTGTTATTCTTTTTTCCATTTAGTTACAATACAGAACACTAATGCCTCGAAAGTGCGTTGTTACCGTGGACATTTTTTGCTATATTTGTGGGAAAGTGACATTTGCCAACCAGAAAAAAGTGATGTACAAACAAACTAGAGCCAATTTTGCATTTTGACTGTCATATTCGAGTTGAGGACTAATTTTATTTCAGTAACATGACTTTTGTAAAACTTTGTTGACCGCCAAATAAAAATTTTGTGTCAATAAAGAACAAATGAGGACAGAGCGCTATAAATCATCAAACGATAATCCCAACAAGGTACTGGCAGCGCTAGACACACCCGTATGCTGACGTATGCAACCAAGGTAGGCTCCCTTGGTTGCTGTAAATTTTGTGTCTCTACATTAGGTAGTTGGTAATTCTAAAGGGGAGCAACTGTGGTGCCTAACTGGTGCCAGCCATTGGAAGTACACAGTCATATTCACGCACGGAAGGCGCAAATGATATATGCACACATAAAATTAACATATGCATCTGCATACACTACATGCGTCCCCGCGCACGCACGCACCCACGCGGGGATATTTCAGCAGATCAATCTCCAATTTTCAATTAAATTTGGATTTTAAATTTAATTTGGATTTTCCTCCAAGCGACAGTCACTTGTTTTTCTTTTATAGTTTAGATCAATTTTCACTCGCTGGTAACACGTACGTGTGTACATGTGCAAGGGGAGGCGTAACGGCAAGGGCAGTGGGCTGGGTGGGGGGTTTGGGTGGGTGAAAGTGTTTGCACGGATGTTCTTTCTTGACAGTTAGAGAGTTAGTTGAAGAATAGTATGTTTCGTTCCGTTTGGTAAAAATATGTTTTATGAGCTCTCCTATCCTTTACCCTCCCGTCTCTTTCCGAAAGAGAGGATATTCTTTGTGCGTGCGTGCGCGCGCGCGCGCGTGTGTGTACGTGCGCATTACGTCTTTCTGGAGTTGGCTTCTGCGGTGTTACTCATCTTCCAACGCCACTGAGGAAGAGGTACGTAAAATGTAGTGTACTTCCTAATTTTGAAAATGAACATCCAGGAAACAGCAATGGCCATTGTTGTGGCAATGTCACCCAGTAGCGTGCCATGAACTTCCTGCCGAAGCACATCCTTGTCGAGGGTCTAAAGTCTAAGTTTTCACGTCAGAGCCGGAACTCATTCTGCGCTGTCTTTTAATAGTACCCTCGAGCGCCCGTAGAAGTGGACAACAGGCCTTGTAATCAGTTTCACTAGTTTTCATCGTTTAGGTAAGTTTGTGACACTTACATGCCGACTAAGAAGTTCGTGAGTAAACTAAGAAAAAAAGACAATAATAATGATGCATTTAGCATTTATGGTTTTCTTGACGAATTTTGTATGAGTAGAATAAGGTCGTTGTTTCCCGTTTATAGTTAAGTACCTGTCTGCGATGATATTTCCACAAGGATTGAGCAGGAATTTTATAAAGTTCGCTTTGTTTCCCAGAACCCGTATGCATGTAAATTGTACTAAATTTATACCCGAATAGCAGATTTCTTTCGTCTCTGAAAACGGTGTTTCGGCGAACTTGGAATAAGCTATTCGCTCCTCATGAGCGTTCGTTGTTGCTCTTCCGGTCATAAGGGTGGTCGTAAGCTCCATTTACCCACTGTATTTTATGTGCACATTTACGAATGAACAGGAGATAAGTACGCTCATGTAAGCCACCCCTGGGACGACCGAATAACTAATTACAGTATTACAGAATAACAAGGGGAAAATAGGCTATTCGGGAAAATTTATGGGAAATTTAAGGAATTTATTCTAGATTATCCGCCATGACAGAAATATATAGGGGCCAGGTTTGTTTTAGGTCACAAGAATGCTGTCCTGGATAGATTAAAATTATCCTGGTTATCACTATAATCATGCTCTCATAGAAAAGGTAAAGAGCAGCGTGTTTAAATCAAAGTTTTAAAAAATCATTGAGGATGCGAACTACTTAATGACATTTATTAATTTTGTTTTGTCCTGCTACTAACTTGCTGTCCCAGTCAGATTATTCAATATTTTGCTGGTGTACTCTCTGCCTGTAGATAAAGGGAGTTGATCTTCAGAGATGTTGCACTTCCTGGGTGTAGTGTGGGTGGGAACACTGCTCACCGTTTCCTGCTGCTGCACGAAAACTCTGGGTGCAGGAGCTGATGCTGTCACCACACTGATGAACCGAATCAAGGAGTTGGAATCAAGGGTTTCTGGGGGTTTGTTTAAAATACAAAATCGTAAAATGCATGTGTATCTACAAGTGTTACACACACACACACACACACAGGTTGAGAGAGAGATGCACACACGCACAAACGCATACACTTTGTCAAAAAGCGACAGAAAGAATTAATTTTGTTACCACGTCTTGTGAAAGATCTATTAATGCGAAGTATAATATTTTTGTTTAAAATGTTTTATTTTTGTTTTCAATGCAGTGGAAGATAAATATGGCAGTGGACTGACTGATAAAGTTGATTACGGTGGTAAGAAAAGTTGAAAAGCCATCCGAAATTCAGATACCATCACTATTCTCAATCTGCCAGTGGCTTTAACCATTCAATTTTTCCCCTTTTAATTAGCGTCGTCATCACAGATATAGAAACACAGATTATAGAATTTTTGTTCCAAAGCCTGCTCTCACCCAAATGGTCGAGTTACTTTTGAAAGGATAGAGGGCTTAGCTGTCGTGTTAAGTTGCGACATCTGACGTTGGTGCACACTGAAATACAGAAAATGGAAAGTTTGCTACTTTTTTTTTGAAACGTTTAAAGAACGTTTGAATAATGGGTGCCAATTTTGTTTACTTTATGGCTTTAGCGAAATGTTTCCAGTACAAGAATAAATCTTCCCATTTCTCGCATTTACTTGCACAAGAGAAAATTCCGCGTTCGCGCCCTTTCATCGACGCTCTCTGTCCAGACTTCATCGAAAAAGACGGGTGGATCCTCGTGTTTCGCGCCACTTCAGGCCTGGGATCTCCAGTGTACAACGCATGGACGCGTGCTGGTTACCATGACGACTACAAGTACACCCGAGCCACCATGCCATGTGGGTGCACTCGCACTAGCGGGTCATGTGACCGCCATTACCGCAGCCGTCTGCTGGACTCCTGGCCCTCATCGGCACTAGATAAGGTTTGTCTCCCTTGATAACGACTGTCAACGAACGTCACATTAAATCTTCAGTTCGGAATGTAAGCGTTGAATCTCGCGGGGGTGAGGCTTTCGCAAGGTTTTCAAGCCTCACGGACGTCTCGAAAGCCTAACGCCTTCGAGATTCAACAGGGGTGCATACCTTTGATGTGACACCGACTTGCATTTTCCTACAGTTTTCTCGTACTTACCTGTTGTCCATTCAGGTCAAGTTGGCTTTGTATGAAAACGGTGTGGAGAAAGCTTACCTGGTTTTCACTGGTCTCGGCAGCAACTACATGACTTGGTTCTCTGCACAGCGGCTTATAGAATCTTCTTGGAGGGACCTGAAAAAATCTTCGCACAACTATTTCGATATAAACGGGTGAGGCACTGGGAAGTGAGACATTGAATCTATCACAGCTTTTGAGTTACGTTGTCATGCTCGCTGTTGCTATCCAAATGTCACGTGAAGCCAAACGTAATGGTGATTTGCCATCAGTCTCCAACTAACCCTTGACTATCGGATAAATCTGGCTCCCGAAACTATTGTCATCAGACCATCTGCGACCAAATTTCAATTTGATTTTCTTTCTACACGGTCAGACTAGTAAATCAACTAGTTTACAACCAAATTACAACCCAAACAAAGTACTGGCAGCGCTAGACACAACCGTATTCTGACGTATGCAATCAAGGGAGCCTACCGTACCCAAACACGTAGCAAAGAAAGAGTCGAAAGTAAGGATCTTCTAGAAGATCTGCCACGTTCCTTACTTTCGACTCTCTCTTTGCTACGTGTTTGGGTACGGTAGGCTCCCTTGATTGCATACGTCAGCATACGGTTGTGTCTAGCGCTGCCTGTACCTTGTTGGGGTTGTCATTTGACGATTTATAGCTCTCTGTCCTCATTTGTTCCTTATTAACCAAATTACAACCTGTCTTACTCTATGACAGCCGATCGATGTAAGCCCCACATGGGGGTGGGGGTGGTGGAACAGATGGCTAAGTGGTTAAAGCACTGCCCTCCGAACCCGAAGGAGTTGGTTTGATACCCGTACGCAACAACGCATTTCCCTAGTCAAACCAGCCGGGGCTTGGAACGGGTACCCGATCCCGTGGGTCAGGGGAGGTAAGCCAGCGAGGGAGAGACGAGCACCGCACTCACCACGCTGGCCCAAAGAAAAGTGGGGGTCTCATACTTCGCACCCCCCCCCCCTACGATTTATTGTCACAGGGCATCATCTACATTTACACGCCGCATCAGAAACATGGAAATGTGGTTAGAAGCGTTAGCTGTTGGTTAACTTCACGTTGGATTTGATGTAGGCAGTGTTTGAGATAACAGCTAGATTCCAGTTGTCATGCGCGAAGTGACGCCAGTTACAGACTGCATCATAAAAGTTCAAAGTGGGATGAGCGTTCCTTGTTCTTTGTTTCGCTCACGTTTTTTTTGTTTTGCGCCAATGGTTTAGGTGGAGTGCAAGCGGGGCGTTTCGCCGCTTCTACGTTAGCCATGGACACGGGGGTTGTGCTGTTGACCTTGGCTGGCTCAATGTCAAGGACGCAGGCAACCATTGTCCGTGGGAGACTTCGCACCAGATCCCCGCGTTTGTTTACTCCAGGTCGCAGACGATGATCAACTGGCAAAATGCTGGTAAGTTAGTGACCTTCACCACAAGACACAGACGAGAACTGTACTTATCTGTGGTCTCTGTACAAGTTTACTGTTTTGATATTAGCGTGAAATGTGTAACGTATACCATTGCACTGTGCTGCATAAGGAGGCTTGTGGATAACAGACAAACTGAAACTTGAAAACGTGGTCATCAGTAAAGTCTTATTTTGCGTGTTCTGTGCCATTTGATAATATGGATCAAACAAATTCTTAAAATTTAATGTTTAATTGCAGGTGATTCACGTGGTTTCGCTGACGTCATGGCTGTTTGGGTGAAGTTTCGAAGCTCTGTAAATCTCACCCAAGAGTGCATGGCATGACAAGTAACCTGTTAGCAGACCAAGCTGTCATGTTTCTGTGTAGTTTTCACAGAAAATGGATCGAGCAGAGAGCAGGAAACAAGTTAGACTTCGTGCGTCCCTTTTTAATTACCACATATTCTTTCCCTCATTTCCCCTTCTGTCACCCCCTCCTGTCACCCCCGCTGCTCATCCACGGAACAGAGCTGCTACGTAACGAGTGCAATAAAAATTCAAATATCTCTCGGTCCAGTCGTTATTGAACATTCCATACCAAATCACTGATGTTATCTCCCTTAGCTAATGTACTTAACATTACCTTCAGAACTGAAGGGGTGCGCGATTCGACGACTTTCTGTTCACCCTGTCTCTCACTGGTAATTTTATTTTTCCCCAGAGATTCGCTGTGGGAACTTTCGCTCAACATACTGTCTAACAGTTTACTAATCTTTAAGCCTGTGCGGTTTTTGCTTTCCTGACGCACACCGTTTACTTGTTTACTTTTGCAACGACAATCGATTCTTACAGATACAATGTGAAGGAAAGTAAACGTAGTGAAGAAATAAAATAGGGTTAACACTATCTAGGTGGTACATTCCGCCCCTCCCCGAAGAAAACAAAACAAAAAATTACCCCCAACAACAACAACACAACAACAGCAACAAGAACGACCACCAATTAAACCCATGCATTTACACAAAAATGAAAAGCATCATTACGCGTTTTAATTCCGAGTAAAACGCGCCTGATTATGTCTGTCACACATTTATGGCACGGGCATGACGCGTGTATTTCAACATTTGACACCGACAGTTTTATCTCACATCGAATGGACGCACTACTTTATCCGTGCGCAGGGTGCGGAACATCATCTGGACGATTGGGCGCTGAGAAACAAGACTGTCGAAGACACAATCGTCGGGAGATGACGGGTGGGTGAGTAGACACAGCCTCGGGGTACGCCTAACTATTCGTCAGACACTCGACTCCAACATCATTGCTGTGTTGACAGCTGGTCACGCCGACCTTCCAATGGTCACAAAGATGCTCGACTTGTGATGCAGTACACATAAAGTATACACATGTACATAAAGTACACATACATAAAGTATATACATATAGAGATGGTTTTCGTCAGTAACCTCAATTGTTATCTGTTTTGCAGTTACACATGCAGCAGCGATGTCCGCATGTCACCAGTACCTGACATACATTTAAATTCTGCACTCCATAATGAGTGACATTTACATAAGATACACGCAAAAAAATATTTGCACTACAATGTATGTAACAAGTACGTCGGCGAGAAACTTTGTCTACTTCTAAGCATTACCTGAGTAGTCCAGGACTGGCCTCCATGAGCGTTCCTGGCTGCTTTTCCAGTAATAAAAGTGGTCGTAAGGCCTATTCGCCCTGTTTTTTTTTCGTCCACTCTTACGTTTGAAGAGATGATAAGAACGCTTATGGAAGTCATCCCTGTTGCGAAAGACACGTGGGTTCAGATTGCTCTGACAGTCTTTCTTCCGCTCAGAGGAAAACTGCTTGTACCTAACTCCAGGCTTGTGTGGGAAATTCGACAGGTAAACTATGTAGTATTTTGCGAATTCTTACTTACCTAGTACTTGGAAGATGTGGGATGGGAAGTGTATGGGATGTGGCGATATTCTGGGTATAAGCGTGTTAAAGTCTGGTCTAGAAGGCGTGCATATGAGTGGAACACATACACTTCCCATCACTTGACAAGCAACGCCTCCGCGTAACCCATAGGCATTTGCAATACACGTGACATGGTCTCATTGACTTCTGTATTCTACGTCAGCCTGTACGGAATACACTTTATGGCATTACACTTGAAATCCCAGCATTCTGCACATGATTGCATCAGTCACAGAAAAGTCGTCATCACAAACCGTTCCCCACGTATGGTTGTGAACAACTTCTACTCTCCCTTCCCACTGTCCAGTGCCGTTCACCAGGCGTATCTGACAGCTCGAGGCTGAAAAAAAGGGAGTGGGTGGGGGTGGGGGGAACTAAGACTGTTTTGTATTTTATCACTGTGCTTATGTGTGTGCATATTTTACATTATGTAAATCTTTCAGCTGATGGTACTTATAATTTCTGTAATAAGTTGAACTCTGGTCCTTTAAAATTGTCTGTCTGTCTGTCTGTCTGTCTGTCTGTCTGTCTGTCTGTCTGTCTGTCTGTCTGTCTGTCTGTCTGTCTGCCTGCCTGTCTGTCTGTCTGTCTGACCAAGTGATTTGTTAGTACCCATGGCGAAAAGATCTATGTTGTCCAAGACATTTTGTCTGATGGTACTCAGCTGTATTATAAAAGTTCTTTTATAATCTAAGCGTTCTCAGCAGCAATCTTTTCATATGTGTTCTTTTTCCCTTCAACTTTCTTCCTAATGCGGAGTGATGCTACCTTTTGTCTTCTGGCTGTTTACCTCAGAGAGGTACTTTATCTACCAGCAGCAAACGTGACGACCTGAACCAGACGATATGACAGTCACATTGTGTGTTCTTTGTTGTGGAACTGTTTCGGACTAGACACAAAATCCTTCAGTTCCAACAGTAAACAGCAGACCCTGGACCTGGACTTTCTACTGCTTTAGTTACTACAAAAATAATATGGTGACCCAGTTCTTACCATTAAAAATTAAAATATTACCTTAAATAACTTAAAAGAATTTTCTTTAAATTATTATTTTGCTTTATTATGACTATTTAAAGAGTGTTTACAGTCCATCATAAAACGTCATTTCCTTGTCATGGATCATCGTCCAAGAAATAAATAAGATAAAATACACCAGGATCTTTGAAACTCGGAAAAATTATATTTTATAACGTGTATGATTACTGTCTTCACAAGACTAGCTGACAATCACCAGAAGCTGCGCCCAGAGACCTGTTGCGGCGTGATAGTTGCGTGTTTGTCCGGAGAAGTAGACAGATGACCGTCTTCCAGAAAATGACGCCGCAAGCCTGACAGTTTCAGGCAACATTTACTACAGATTGTTTGTTGTTGTTGTTGTTTTGGAAACAAAGAGTGCTTCCTCCTCGCGGTGATTTCGCACTGTGGGGGAGGGGGGAGTGGAATTGGATGAAGGAAGGAAGTAAGGGAGGGGAGGGAGAGGGAGGAAGGGAGGGTGGAAGGCTGCACGTTCGAATCCAGGTGTGGATTACAAAGTGTTGATTACAAGGTGTGGATTACACATTGTGCAAACTCCTTTTGGCCATTTCCCCGCACATTAAACTTTCTGTGTGTACTGGTCATCATACTGCAGCTTTCAGTCTGGTGGTTCTTTTAGTGCATAGGACCCCCTCCCCCCGCACAATGCAAAATCATCGCGAGGCGAAGCACTTGCCCTTTCAAATAATAATCAACCATGCAAGTTATCGAAGGGGCCTGGATAGCTCGGTCGGTAGATCTGCGGAGATGGCTGGCCGAGTTTCTATCTACAGCATCAGGGATGGCTGGCCGAATGTCTAGATGTTGCACATTAGGACCTCTGCTCTCTGTCATCCCATCTACCTGCATCCTCTCCTCCTTCATCATAACTTTTTAGTATTTCTCTCTCTCTCTCTCTCTCTTCCGTCCTACTCTCCTAGCTCCAGAAAAAAACGTCTCCTGATCTTCCGTTGTCTTCCTTTCTTGCGACTGCTGCGGCCTGGTTGTGTTTCGGAGGAAACCATGGAAATATGCTAATGAGTCTCCCCAGGAAGTGGCTGGTCCTGACAAGTCAGCCGGTTATATATTGTGTCCGTGCCTGTCTCTCGCCTCATGACGGGGCCAGTGGCAATATCCTTACGTTATACTGATTCAAAACGCTTGCTATTAAAAAATTGTTTCCAAACATTTTTATTTTCAATTTTTAAAAGTTGCTTTCAGAATGAAGTAAAATCAAGGTAAAAGACAGGTACTTATTTCTATGACTGCCTGTGTGTGTGTGTGTGTGTGGAGTGCGTCAGAGAAAGTAGAATCTGTCTCGCTCATCATGCATCACTTGCTCGCGCCGTTCAAGGCCGACAGTCGACACCAACATCTTCACTGTGCTGACAGTTATGCTGACCAAGCGGCCGATGGGGACAGTCAAAGATGCTCGTTTCGTTTCCAGAGCAGTTGACGTCGTCCAAAAGTATCGGTAACGTGCCTACTCCGTAAACGTACGACGGGTGTACAACTGGTGCCGCCCTGTTTGGGAAAAAAGGAATAGAAGAAAAAAGAAAGGAAAATGTGCTTGTGCCCTTGATGACGACAAAATATATTATTATTTACTATCTTGTGTTGTGGTGTCTGGGTCAGTGTTGGTGTCGGTTTCCGTCTTACGAATGGGAGAACTTACCGTACTTATCAGAGTACTCACTGTACATATCAGAGTACTCACTGTACGTATCAGAGTACTCACTGTACGTATCAGAGTACTCACTGTACGTATCAGAGTACTCACTGTACTTACAAGATAGCTCATTGTACGTATCGGATAACTCACTGTACGTATCCTAGCATCCTGCACACAACAATCGCAGAATTAACACCAAAGCCGTCGTCACAGACAGTTCCCCAGGTACTGTTGTAGAAAACTTCGACTCTTCCTGCCCATAGCTGAGGACCGTTGACAATGCGTACATTTGGAACAGCTGAAACTGAAAAATAATAAAAAAATATAAATATACATACTTAGATCCATAAATATACATTTGACAAAAGTGTTACTCTACAGTTTAATCACATTTCAAACTACAGGGTACGTCCAGCAACTACCTGTGCATGGTGAACGAAATGTATGTAACATTTATACGACGACCCACTTTCCCCCGCACGTCGTTCGTGGGTTTCGGAGTGATCTTCTCCTGTCCCTTTGGCTTTTCTGTCTGTTCCTCAGCCGTCTTTCGATTTCTCCCCCCTGATATCAGCCAAACTAGATTCAGTCTTGGGCATGATCCCTTCCCGTAACGAGCTTCATAATCAATATGAATACATAGCATACATGAATACATAGCATAGATGAATACATAGCCATAAGTGGTTAGTAGCTCGATATTAACATTGATCAGGGTCGATAATGATGAGTGTTTGAGACGGCATGAAAAGACAAGGATGGTTTGCTGTTTCCAGGTGGACGCTAGATCGGAATGAATAAACGAATCGACAGCAGGCACTCAAAGTGAGCGTTCAATTCAAATACAAATGTACATTACAAAAACAGAGAAACACACCATTTGCCAGCATAATCCTCCTGAGTGCTCTGGCCATTTCTTCGTTATCCTGGCGCAGAGAGTCCACCTCCTTCTGAATGGCGTTGAGCCGGCCATTAACAACAGCGAACTGGGCAGCGCTAGCATCGACGCTCACCTCCGCACCGAACTCTACCGATGAGCTGGTCCGCACGCACCTGGTCGTGTTGGCGTCGCTATGGAGACTGCAGGAATAAGTACCGTGTTCTACGGGGTTGCCCAGGGTCAAGATAAACTCACCGTCTTCATATGCAGTGCTGCTCAGTATTGCGGACGAAGGGGTCTGTGGATAGGGAAAATAATTACAGACGTCATTGTTTGTTGACATTGTTGACATTTTTTGTCGACATTGTTGACATTTTTTGTCGACATTGTTTATTGACATTGTTTGTTGACATTGTTTGTTGACATTGTTTGTTTAGCGGTTTGTTTGTTTCAAGGAATGGAAAGTGATTACTTAAGTTTTAGAGTTAAGCTGCGTGACAGAAATGTCAGCGTTGTTCTTGAAATACAAAATCGTGGCCACTATTTATCAACAACAACAACAAAAAGAAGGTCAAATCATTATTCTTTTCCGCTTTGTTACCTTCCACAAGACCGTAAATTCCGGTTGGCCAATCCTCAAGAAGTAGCCGCATGCCAGCTGCACATGCCAGTCTTGTGACACGAACGTAGCCATTGGTATTATTCTTGCGACAAGGGCTTGGTTTCTAATGACAGGAGGATCTAAGCAAACAAACAAACAAACATACTACGAACTTTGCTTAAACCTTCCAGAATTTATTAAACAACAAGCAAAATAAGTTTACATAACTATAGAATAGAGCTCTATCTAAACTCAGTAAATTGATTATAATCATATAATCTTCACATCGCCACAACAACGGCCAGTTCAATACAACGTACCAAAATCAACGTTTCTAAGCTACCAGCCTACCTCGGTGACTTCTTAGTGGCTTAGAACAATAATAGCAATTATCAAGTACACATCGTATTCTTGTAGCTAACAGTGCACTGTCTGCCTGTTCGTCTATTTGTCGGTTCCACGCATTGTCGTCACTGAATGTTGATTTTACCTGGTGTCCTCAGATATACATAGCGTGTTTCTGTTGCCACATTTCCGTTTCTGTTGACAACCAGACTAACATAGTAGGTTCCGTAGTCTTGCTGAGTTATTCCACCGAGTGTCAGGCCGTAATTGAGAGAAAAACTCAGGTGTTGTCTAGCAGACGAGGTCAGGATAAACTGATCGTGGAAAAGGGTTCCAATAAGCTCTTCGTTTCCCCCTGAAAACTCATTGGGAGCACACAACATACAAATACCAAATAACCGACACAGCCGGTACACGCAGACAGGTCAAGCAACAGCCTGCATTCACGCATCCACCCATGCATGTACATGGATATATCTATGTGCACATCTATCTACACCTGGTTCGCATCTGCAGAACAGAATCCTAAAATTCTCTTTCTGGCTACACAGTAAGTGCTGTAGCATGCTGCAGGACTCCCTAGCACGCTATAGCACCTACTGAGTAAGGGAGAAAGGACACGGAACACAGTTTTACAACTATAGCATTCGAGATGCGAACCACCTAATCTTCAGTTGCTAAAACCAACGCTTTAACCAAATACGAAATGCATCGACACCTTCTGTTCGTTCTAGCCAGAAGCTGCACGATGACGTCTCGGATCATGCAGTTTCCTATGACTAGAACGAACAAAAGTTGTCGGTGTAGTCTTCGCCGAACAGTGAGTGCTGGCTTCGGTCGCGACCTCCAACCCACTAATAAGTTGGCCGATGGATGGCAGCACGATGGAGGGCCGCCGTTGGTGTGTGTGTGTGTGCGCGCGTGTTTGTGTGCGTGTGTGTGTGCGTGCGTGTGCGTGTGCGTGTTTGCGCGTGTGCGTGTGCGCACACACCCACACGGAGATACTAAACTGCAGCCAAACAGCAGAAACGAGACATCCAAACAGTCGTAATGATGTGGAGACTCACCTGACGTTACAAAGTACCATTCTAGATCAGTTACGTGCTCACTGGAACTGAGGCTGAAGCTCCAAGGAAATGTGACGTTATCTCCCAGGCAACTGTGAACAGCACTACCATTCAGAGGCTCATGCCAGGTGTAGGCGCTGCAAACTGAAGGAAAATACACAAATATCGCCTGGTCTACCGCTGCTGGCAGTCAGTCTGATACCACTGGTCGCAATGATCTCGGTAATCAAGATATAATGATTTCAAGCTGGATTTGGTTTAAATATGTAAGTCAAAATTTGCATTTATGCGAATAAGTTCACAAAACCTTAAGAAGAACAAGAGCAAGAATTTATTTTCGTTTCAGGCATCAGCCTCTCTCAAGTTTCAGCATATGGACAACGCCCTTCACGCACTTAGTCTTAATCGAACATTCATGGCTGTATGTAAAAAAAGATTGCAAGTGTTTTTAGAAGAAGAAGAATAAAACCTAAAGTAAATATACCTATAAATCTAATACTCCGCTCACTATTCATTAACTTTATAGATATATTTGTTGCTCGACGACGTCGACGACGACGGAAGAAGGGATGAAAAGTCAAGAACGAAAGAACAAAGAAGTTTAGTCTACCACCTGAAAAAGTCACAGCAACAAAGACTAAGCCAAGCTTCAAACCCATCTCGGACCAGTTGCTGATTTCTAGAGTGTCCTAGAGCTGGTACACTTAGTTCAGTTGTTTACCACAAACTGCTGCAGAAGTCCGTGTGTTTATATAGTATGTTTAAATATGTTTTTAACCTGTTTCTTTATCTGTTTCAAGCAGGATTTGCCCCTGCATCCTGTTGGAAACGACCTTACTGACTCTGGATAGAAGTAGTTCAGTAGCAATCAAATCCAACAGGAACTAACGAATTATGGAAATGAGCACAGTATACATTTGTGAGTAATTAGACAAACCTAGACTGTTCAAATGTTGCGAACCAACAGGTGCTATGGCTGTAAGCAGAGACTTAAGAAAGAAAAAACTACACACAGAGTACAGACAGGAGACAAATACTGCATATAGGAGACAGACAGAAGACAGACAGGTGACAGACAGGAGACAGACAGGAGACAGAAACAGCATTTAGACTAGAGACATTGCAAAAAGTGTTGGCATTTGTTAGTAATGAAAAAGTAGTGTGGGGGTGGGGGGAGGGAGTTTCAAATGTGTTGCACCTAGGTCTAATCCCTGTTACTAGTGCTTTTCAAGGATATTTGAGGTGGGTTGTGTTCTTAAGTGTGCTACCTACCACATGTGGTTATTTGTAGAAATAAACAGAGAAAAGTTTCTACTTTGCTGTCCTAATAAATGTAAATAGTTTAAGGTGCTAATTAAATATACTACCTATGTGTAGGTAAATGTTTTCTAAACAGAGTGCAGCCGGTGCTACATGTGTCTCTGACATACATAAGGCAATTTCCGTATTTCTGTATGCACGCATGAGCGTCTGCTTTTTCTTGCTGCATGTTACAAAAACAGGAAGCACTACTAGGCACTTTACGAAACCTAGGAGTAGCATTAGATACCTTGTGCAAATTGGGAGTAGCATAAATCATGTCACGAAAACCCGGAGTAGCATAAAGCATGTCACGAAAACCCGGAGTAGCATAAAGCATCTCACGAAACCCCGGAGTAGCATAAAGCATGTCACGGAAACCCGGAATAGCACTAAACACCTCAGGAAAACCCGGAGTAGAACTAAACGCCTCACGGAAATCCAGAGTAGCACTGAACACCTCACGCAAACCCAGAGTAGCACTAAACACCTCACGAAAACCTGGAGTAGCACTAAACACCTCATGAAAACCCGAAGTAGCACTAAACGTTTCACGAAAACCCGGAGTAGTACTAAACACCTCATGAAAACCCGGAGTAGCACTAAACACCTCATGAAAACCCGGAGTAGTACTAAACACCTCATGAAAACCCGGAGTAGCACTAAACACCTCATGAAAACCCGGAGTAGTACTAAACACCTCATAAAAACCAAGAGTAGCACTAAGCGCCTCATGAAAACCCGGAGTAGCACTAAGCGCCTCATGAAAACCAAGAGTAGCACTAAGCGCCTCATGAAAACCCGGAGTAGCGCTAAGCGCCTCATGAAAACCAAGAGTAGCACTAAGCGCCTCATAAAAACCCGGAGTAGCACTAAGCGCCTCATGAAAACCAAGAGTAGCACTAAGCGCCTCATGAAAACCAGGAGTAGCACTAAGCGCCTCATGAAAACCAGGAGTAACATTAGGGACCTTCTTCGTCTGCCTGCCCCCCTCCCCCCTCTTCTACTTTCTCCTTTCCCCGCTTTTTCTCGAGTGGGGGATGGAGAAGTTCTGAGAACGCAGATCACGACTTTGATCTACATTGACGGTTCAAACAAAATAGTGAATCATGAATCTCCCTCAACAGGTCTTTGAGTACTTCCGAGATAAGATATGTCACTTTAATAAGGAACTGCGTAGAACTTACTCAGAAACGACTGTCGCTACAATGCATATATCATAATTGTTTTTCTCCAAATGCCATAATCTTTTATCGTGTTTATTTCACAACAAAATCCTGGGTCCGCTTTTTTTCAAACTGGCATGCTGTGGCTGTGACTGTGAGTGTGACTGCTCACGTCTGATATTATAATCCCAATGCCCACTATTTTAAAGTAGAGTACCCGTGCAGTTCGGTATGTCCTACTAGGCTGTCTGTTGAAATTCAAACACGAGATTTCATCTACCCTTATGTACATATTTCTCTTCCAAATATGAAACGGAAAGACTACATAATCTTTCTTATGTCGCGGTGCGCGCGTTTGTTCTGCGACATAGACATTTCAAATGCGGTCTGTCCTCTCCATGTCACAGTTTTCGGTCTGTGATCTCCTTGTCTTTGTTTTGCGCTTCCAGCTATCTTTGCCACGACATGAGGAACAGCTGTGAGGTTTATCTTCTAATTCAGGGGAAAAAAACAGTCAGGAGAGAAAATCCGTGAATCAGACCAGAAGTAGTATTCCATTACCGCCACTTGAAACTACTTCCAGCTTTTATTCGCTTTCCAAGATTACCTGCAGGCTGACTGTTCGAACAACAACACCAGCAAACAGAGGCCACTGTTTTAAAAAGATTTGTGTAAAAACCCAATAGACTGAATTTTCATTCGATGTGTCACATGATGCATAAAGCCAAGAGTGGATTAGTCACACTGTTGTAATATTAGAACTTATTAAGCGTTATATAAAAAGCAAACAACACTCGTGGTGTATTCAGACGACTGGAATTATTGTCATACACCCTTATGTTGTTTTCTATGCTTTGCGAAATGCAGCTCTTTGAAATGAGTACGCCACAGCAGAATCTCTGCGTATCAGCGGTTTTGCCTTTGAACAATATTTGTCTTTCAAATGCTTTCCTTGCAGTCGCATGGTGCAGCTGTCTGCTAGAGAGAACAAAGTACGATGAGTGCTCATTACTTTCTTGTCGATGGTCGGCAAGTTCTAGGGTTAAAAAGAGATAAAATAAAGAGTCAGAATGCACTCCGCACGTTCATTTCGTCTATGTATGGTCTCCAGTTCGTCATTCGGCAGTGCGTGCAATTCGGTTCGAGAATGTATTGTATTCTGTAAACACGCATTTGTGCTGAAATTTACCATCTATTCCTGTTGTATTCTGTAAACACTCCGTTGTGCGGAAATTTACACCTGTTTACGTTGTATTCCGTAAACACGCCACTGTGCTGAAACTTACCACTGTATCACCGTTGTATTCCATTAACACGTCTTTGTGCTGAAATCTGCCAGCTTATTTCACTGTGTCCTCTAAATGTGCCTTTGCACTGAAATCTAGCACTCTGTTTCTAGAAGTTACGTCCAGGGACATGCAGAGTGTGCACACAAAGAACTTGTTTTCCCTTCGACTTTATTTCAACTGCAGAGTTTTTACGAAGGCCCCTGCCGAGTGCTTATCCCAGCAATTTCTGAATAATTTTTACGTCTACAGACTCTTCTGAAAGATTTCTGACATGCCGAAAACTTAGAAACAAGGTCCTGGCGATCTGTAAATTAACGACAATCAGAGAAACTTTCAGAAAGAAAGGACAGTGGAAAATGAAGGAAAGAGATGTTGAGTGGTGAGGGGAGAGCGTCATATACAGTGGTGAGCTCTCGTCGACGGTATAACGTGAAATAGCATTATTATCGTCATTTTTAACGAGAGGCTGAAGCAGGATGAGCAAGAGGCGGATAAAAATCTATTCAAATTTCTTTAATTCAAAATTCTAGTTAGTGTCATGTTTTAAAAGATTTGAAATTGTGAAAACACCTTATCCTAGGGATGTCTGAAATTTGTCTTTATTCTATTTCTTCCCCTGCCAAACAACGACTAAAAAGCACTGCCCTGAGACTCCCTGTACTGGAGTTCACGGCTCCTGTACGCGAAAACTGCCGTTTGGCAAAAGGTTGTCCATCCTGGGGTGGACGGCAATATAGCAATTGCACTGTATGGCACCCTACAATAGTACAAACTGTTCAATAAATGAAAATACGGGGCGTTAATTAATGTGAATATAGCCCGTAATGTTGTATGAGGAAAGAAAAAATGCGAGTATGTGAGGCGAATACATGTTGTAACACGGACATGCTGAAAGAACTTGTTAACAGCAGATCTCTCTCACAAGATGTGAATATATATGTGAATCTTTGCACATGTAAATGAGCGTGTGCGTCTGGATATGCGTTAAGATATTTCGAATGGGTGAAGATAGGTGAATATGCGTGAATACACTGACTCCGCACACCCGATAGCTCTTCTTCGATGGTACGGAAAGGGTAGTTCGATTGCGAGCTGTCATTCTCACATACGGCAGTAGGTTCAAAGGTTATATTATAACCAATGAAATCTCTTTGCCTACGTTTCGTACAATCACTTTTATATAGGCCACTAGTGACAGGTGCTTAAACAGTCGCGAAGACTGCTGTGTCGAGATCACTCAAGCAAGATTTGAAAGTTCCAACAGGTAAGCTGTGTTTCTTCCAGGTGATCCCAACTTATGCAGTTAGAACAAGAAGTGTCTTTATGAGAAGAAATCGACAAGCTGAAGGAAGAGAAATGGAAATTTTAACTTAATCAACTCTGTTTATGGTTTTCCGTTAATTATGCACCTCTTCTCCACTCAAGACCACCTCGGTGGTTCAGCGGCGCCCGCCACCGGTGGAGGACTTTCGATCGAAAGGGTTCGAGCCCCGGCCGAGTCATACCTATTAAAGACTGCAATCTAGCCGCTGCCAGGGAAACGCCTGCCACTAGGACACGGTAGAAGGACTGGTTGGCATAGTGTTAGTGTATTGTTAGAGGGTGGGAATGAAGCCTGTGATGCGACACCAGTCCCAGCACAGCAGCACGTAAACTTGTCTCAACTGTTCAGACTGTTACGGAATTGCAATCGTAGGGTGTGTGTGTGTGTGGGGGGGGAACAGATTAATAAATGCTGCTTAAAAACTACCACAAATGTAGTAATATACCTTACATATTTCGAAAGACAGATTTTTAAACAAAATAATTATAGAATCGTACCGAAAACTGTTAAATAGTCCTTACTACTTGGTGTTAGACGTAGTCACTGTATGCATTCTATGCGCCTACTCAGTTTCTTCCGCCATTACCTCCCATGTGGTCTCTGCGTATCTTATAAATAAAATTGTAAAAAAAAATGCCTTTCATGGATAAAAATATAATTCCAACGCAGGCTAAAAGAGAAATTTAAAAACTACAAAAGGATTCCTTCCTGAAATCCACCCAGTGCGAATTCTATGTACAACGCTGCATTGAAAAAATGTAACCGAATGCAAAGAACCAAAATGGAGCTCACGATCGTCTCGCTAACTCCGTAACACTATCGCGTGGTCTCGCGAGCAGTTTAGACGAAGTCGTGTGGTCTAAGGAAAGGAACCTTCCCACCACTCCAGTCACACGGAACCTCGCCCGATCGCCGTCTTGACGCACCACCCTCACAACCTTCCAGTACGTAGGATCCTCCTCTCTAACTGGCACATACTGTCAAAATCCGAGCCCCACCTCTTCAAACAAAACCCCCTCCTAGCATCTCGCAGGGATAAGAACCTGCGAGATCTTCTAGTACATTCCAAACTTAAAGCCACCACCACCCTCCGCCCATCATGCGGCTCCACCCCATGCAATGTCCCCCGTTGTCACACTTGCCCCTACCTGAACACCAACACAAAAATCCACACACCCAACACCACTTTAGTCATCAAGCGCCACTTCACCTGCACTGACAGCAACATCATCTACGCCATCACATGCACCCTCTGTCCCACTTTATTCTACATCGGGGAGACAGAACGCACACTCAACACCCGCTTCACAGAACATTTGGCTGCCACTAAACACTGCAGAAACACACCAGTTGCACGTCACTTCAACACACCCCCACACACAGCCAACAACATGAGGGTCTGTGGTATCTGGAGAATGAAGGGCGATTCCATTGACCGTAAGAATATGGAATCTTACTTCATTACCCATTTTGGTACCATGGCACCCACTGGACTCAACCTCAAACACTGACCCTCCACCTTCCTCTTTTTCTCTTTACCCCTCCTCCTCTCTCTCTCTCTCTCTCTTATTTCTTTTCTCTCACCTCCTTCTCTCCCACACTGAGACCCCATTACCCACGCTTCTCTCTCCACCCCGCCCCCTCTCCACCCCTACCCTTTCCTACCCACCTGGCGATTGGCTGCCCCTCTTTTTAACCCTTCTTACTCACTGTCCCTTAGTCATTTTCCTGCTGTCCAGCCCATGCGTCACATCTACTGAAGCTAAGTCTTTTTCTTCTGTTTTCGTTGTTGTCGTTTTTTCGTCGTTTTTGTGTCGTCCTGATGAAGGGGTAGTGCCCCGAAACAAGTAGATTGTCTTTGTCTTTGTAATGTCTTAGCTTGGTCCAGTTCCCTTGTTTCAAATTTAAGAAAGGAACTCGATAGAAAAATGATTCAGCTATAAGAAAACACCAGTTACATCCCTTGCCGACGAACCACTGGGCTTAAAATGTCTCCGCAACACCGCTTGGAATATGACGGCCGCAGTAGCACATTTCTTCCGCAATGACGCACGCGGTAAGATGCGCCTGGGTTGTGTTGTATTAACTAAAATAGTTAACAAAGGTGTGTTGGTAATAATGGATAGTGTTAGAGATAATTGTAGTAACAGTAGCACGACAACAACTACCCAATAAAGCAAACAACATGATAAAATAGTCATTTCAGACTGTTTGTTGGTTATACCTTCAATCCTGATCATTCCTACCGTAAGAAAGAACAAAAACAGCAGCAGCAAAATTAAAATAGCTTCGTCTCTTGTATTTTGGTCTGCCTATCGTACTGTACGTGGTTCACGTCTCTTGTATTTTGGTCTGCCTATCGTACTGTACGTGGTTCACGTCTCTTGTATTTTGGTCTGCCTATCGTACTGTACGTGGTTCACGACATTCTACTTGAATTCAGTTCATTACATAAAATGTGACGATTGCTTTAGGGCATCACACCATCGATATCGCCGCCACGGTTCTGGTCATTATTGTCATCGTCGTCGTGATTTTCAGCATTTCTACTGTTCAAGAGCCTAGACTCTTTCAAAACGCCTGGTAGGTTTGCAAATATAAAAAGAAAAACAATTATTACAAGTCCAAGTCGTATTATTCAGTACATGGTTCTATTGTGATAATATTTTATTGGTGTGTACTCTTTGCCCGTAAATACAAGGTGTTCATCTTCAGAGATGTGGCACTTCCTGGGTGTAGTGTGGGTGGGAACACTGCTCACCCTTTCTTCCTGCTGCTGCGTGCAAGCTTTGGAAACTGAATCGGACACTACACTGATGAACCGAAATAAGGAGCTGGAGTCAAGGGCTTCTATGGGTTTGTTTAAAACATTAATTTAAAAACCTTACAAAAAACATATCTAGCTAAGTGTACCACACACGCGTTTGAGCACGCGTACGCACACTGGGATGGGGAGAGACGCACAAACGCACAAACTCACACAGGCACACATTTGTCAAAGAGGGACAACAATGATTAAATTTACATACTAGTCTTTTGCAAGCAATATAAACAAAAGAAACATTACAAATTGTAAAGAGCAAGAATATTAATTCAGCAAATTATTTATTTATTTCTTCTTTCTGTTTTCAATCCAGTGGAAAGGAGATCTGGCAGTGGACTGTCTGATAAAAGTGATTACGGTGGTAAGAAAAGTTTAAAAGCAGTCCTACATGAAGACATCATCGCTAATTATCAATATCTCAGGGCATTGATACTCCTCTATTTTTCCGTCATCTGTTTCATCGTCATCATTAAAAACATAGTCCCAAAGCCTGCGCTCACCCAAATGATGGAGTAGTTTTCAATTGACAGATGCTTTAGCTGTCGTGTAGTGAGATCTGACGATAACAAATACTGAAATACTGAAAAGTAAATTTTCTACTTTCTTAAACGTTTGGCAGGGCACATTGGCCAGTAATGTCTGCTGTTTGTGTGGAGTTTATGGCTTCAGCGAATCTTGTCCAGTACAGCAATGACAAAAAGAACATTAATTGCTGGAAAATTTCTTATTAATTGCAAAAGAGAAAATTCCATGTTTTCACCCTTTTATAACTGCTCTCTGTCCAGACTTCATCGAGAAGGACGAGTGGATCCTCGTGTTTCGCGCCACTTCAGGCCTGGGATCTCCAGTGTACGACGCATGGACGCGTGCTGGTTACCATGACGACTACAAGTACACCCGCGCCACCATGCCATGTGGGTGCACTCGCACTAGCGGGTCATGTGACCGCCATTACCGCAGCCGTCTGCTGGACTCCTGGCCCTCATCGGCACTAGACAAGGTTCGTCTCCCTTGGTAACGACTGTCAGCAACTTATCAAGTCTTTGTCTTACATGGAGTAGTTTGAGGGAATAGTAGAATTCCACATGTGGAAAGTTGTTGTTGTTGGTTTGGGAGGGAAAGTGCTTCCACCTCGCGGTGATTTCGCACTGGTGGTGGTGGTGGGGGGGGGGAGGCAGTGGGCGTGGGGAAGGAAGGGGGAGGGAAGGGGCCGTGGCTTGGTGCTCTGGACTGTTGGTGGCTATGTGGTCGCTTTCCTGGCGCGGCTGGAGGAAGGTGGCTGCCTGTGGCTTGAGTGGTGGAGCGCTTGCTGGTCGACCCTACTGTCGCCCTGTTTCTATATTTTTCTTATCTCTACCTTTATGTTCGCCTTTTACTTTTTAGTTCTTTACAGTTTACGCTTGTCCTATAGTCTACTTGGTGCATTTTAATGGTTAGTACCCCCTTTTATTTATTTTTAAATATTAAATATATCTGTCTAACATGTGGAAAGCTAGTCGAAAATGGGTTAAATCTTGAGTTTGGATTTGCTGATTCCTGCGAGCAGTCAAATAATTGCAGAGTTGGTGCACACCCTTGAAGGGATATTGGTTTGGATTTTACTACAGTCGATTTTCATACCTGTTGCCCATTCAGGTCAAGTTGGCTTTGTATGAAAACGGTGTGGAGAAAGCTTACCTGGTTTTCACTGGTCTCGGCAGCAACTACATGAACTGGTTCTCTGCACAGCGGCTCGTAGAATCCTCTTGGAGGGACCTGAAAACATCTTCGCACAACTCTTTCGATATCAACGGGTGAGGCACTGGGAAGTGAGGCTTTTCAGTCACCGTGTCATGCTCTCTGTTGCTATCTTAATGCCACGTGACAGCATTGGTATTGGTGATTGGCTATCAACCCTCGACAGTCGGATAGATTTGGCTCCTGAAAATGTCCTCACCATTGACATCTGATGACGGCACTCAGACCATTTTTCGTTTGGACTCTTCGTTCTATTCTGTCAGGCTAGTAAACCAACCAGCTCACAATCTATTTGCTCGACGACAGCAGAGTCGTGGAAAGCCCTCTGTAACGTAAGAGGATGACAGAGTGGTCAGAGCGCTTGCCTCAGAACCCAAAGGAACTGGTTCAATACCTGTACTCCATAGATCACTCCCTTCAGCTTACCCGTCTTGGGATAGGTACCTGACCCCATGGGCTAGGAAAGGTAGGCAATCCAAAGAAAACTAAGTGAGAACAGCCCTGACGATACTGGCCCAATGGAAATGGGGGTCTCATGCACCTTCCACTCCCCTACGACGGCAACAACAACAACAACAACAAGTAGAACACATTATTTTGTGATAACTTTCCAGTTACACGTGCGATGTGACGCCAATTAAGATTGCGTCTTAAGATGAACTTTTCTTGTTTTTTGTTTTGCCCACGGCTTAGATGGAATGGAGACGGGACAGTTCGTCGTTTTTACGTCAGCAACCTTCACGCAGGCTGTGCTAGTGACTTTGGCTGGCTCAATATCAAGGACACAGGCAACCATTGTCCGTGGGAGACTTCGCATCAGAATCCCGCGTTTGTTTACTCCAGGTCGCAGACGATGATCAACTGGCAAAATGCTGGTAAGTTAGTATCAGGAAGACCTTCACCACAAGACACAGACGAGAACTGTACTTATCTGTGGTCTCTGTACAAGTTTTCTGTTTTGAGATTAGCGTGAAATGTGTAACGTATACCATTGCACTGTGCTGCATAAGGAGGCTTATGGATAACAGACAAACTGAAACTTGAAAACGTGGTCATCAGTAAAGTCTTATTTTGCGCGTTATATGCCATTTGATAATATGGATCAAACAAATTCTTAAAATTACGTTATGATTTGAGTGTTTGACATTAATGTTTAATTGCAGGTGATTCACGTGGTTTCGCTGACGTCATGGCTGTTTGGGTGAAGTTTCGAAGCTCTGTAAATCTCACCCAAGAGTGCATGGCATGACAAGTAACCTGTTAGCAGACCAAGCTGTCATGATTCTGTGTAGTTTTCACAGAAAATTGATCGAGCAACTTGTACAACTTGTGACAAGCTAGGCTCACGAGCTTATTACAACACATTGCAAACAATTCAAATCCTTATTTTTTGGGATTCATTTCTTTATAAACGCCTTCAACTAGTACGTATCCACGCGCACACGGACGTAAGAACGCACGCACTCTAGTCTCTTTGTCTCTCTTTCACTCACTCTCTCTCTCGCACGCGCACACACACACACACACTTTCACATTCTCTCTCTATCGCACACACTCACACACAAACGCACGCGAGCGTTCTCGCTCGCACACATGCACACAGACTTGTTAGTTGGTTACAGAGGAAGAGAGAGAAAGTCTCGATTCGACTACGGCATACAACTGCCACCACCACACCCGATGCCACCGCCACCGCCACAGCCATCACCACCAACAACAACACAATTCAATCTTGTCTGACCTTCCACACTACCCTAAAGGGCAGTTCGCCCGTACTAATAAAGTAGCCGCAACCCACCTGTACGTGCCAGTCTTGTGATGTAAACCTGGTCCCTGGCAACACTCGAGCCTGGAGTTCCAGGTATTTTAGGTCAGGAGGCTCTGGCGTGAAAAAATCGGTCATATATGGAGTTTTTTTTGTCTCATATTCCACCTGACCGATCACACGGGTCTTGATAAATGTGTAACACTTTAATTAGATAGTTCATCAGATTATGAAAGATCGCTTATCATGCTAAAGAAAGAAAGCTGACGGAGGGCCAGAGGTTTACACTGGGTACAGACATGCACAGTCATACAAGACTACAGGCTTGTTGGTATGGATCAGTGCCCTGGAACGTGTGCACGTGAAGAAAGGAAGGCGCATTGCAGGCATTGCTTTGGTCTCAGCAGTGACCGAGACGGACTTTTTTCTTTCCGCACGATCTCTAACATGAGAAGCTTTTTTTGTGTTAAAAGATATCCATGTCAGTTAAAAATGTGTGTGTGTGTGTAAAGCTAATGCATGTTGCTTTGGGTTCCTTTTTTTCTCCTTTTGTCTATTCTCGCGGTTTCCTTGCCTTCCTGCTCTTTTCTTTGTTTTTTTTTTTGCTTCATGTTTTATTCTATTCTCCAATTTTCTAACAGTTTGCATTGGTCTTCTTGCTTAGTCCTTTGCCTTTTGACTGGAACAAGAAAAATGCTAGACTAACAGCCGGCATCACGATGCACGGTGATCAGTCTGTAAGGTACCGGGAGCTTTTGCAGTGACGTATCTGGGGTCTCTTACAAGAGTTCCTCTCTTGCTTGTGTCCACACGAACGCAGTACGCCCCGTAGTCCTGCTTCGAATCTATGAGGATCCTGATCCCGACATCAGGGATGTAGGTAACGGTTTTTTTGGTATCTGTGTGAAATTCCCGCCGTCGACGTAAGTGGCAATGACCTGTCTAGTGCCACCTGAAATTATATTCACCCTTTTTATCTGCTAAGAAATCTAATACAAAAATTGTTTTGTGCAGAGATGGTTCAAGCAAAGACAACACACTTGTACAAGAATAGGTTAACAATTGCACGCTCTCATTGACAGTGAAAATAAGCATATCATTCGCATATAGAACGGGGGAAAGCTACACATTTTTATAACAGAAACGGCAAAGAACAATCAAAAATCACCAACTTCCATATAATATCGGTTGAAAAATAAGTGTATATAATAAAGCTGCACAGTGATGCAATAATTTACCAACAATGGAGATAAGCAATGTTTATTAACCCTTCATGCCACCACCAGTATTCTCTATTTTTAACTGCTTCGGACAGACAGTAAATTCTAAAATGTAATTGTAATACAAGGACAACGTTTAAACGTAGAAAAGGTCCCTGTGTCAGACCATCAACTGGTCTGGAATATTGCTATCAAACGCTGAAAAGTGTCCAGAACGAGTTGTTACTGAGTCACAGTTTACCTCCTACAAAGTACCATCCGTCGTTCAGACTCTCGTCGGCCTGTAAGTCGAGCTTCCAACATATATTCACGTGGGTTCCCAGGCATGCGACCGACTGTTCCGTTATGAGGTGACGACAATGACCAGCTGTAGCCGCCGCAAACTGAAGGAACAAGCAGACGTACAAAGAGGGGATTTCATCGACTCCCACATAGTCGTAATATGGCTGGATACAGCAACAGTATGGCAAAAGACAGAAAATAGCATCACCCCGCATTAGGAAAAAAATTAAGGAAAAAGAACGTTTGAAAAGCTTGCTGCTAAGAACGCTTATGTAAAGAAAATTGTATAATGCAACTGAGTACCAGGATTGTACTCTGTCGTGTGTCTAGGAGTATTGCGCTTATGTGTTTCACTAGCCTGCTCGTTAACTAGAGTTACAACAACATAAAATGTGTCAAGAAGGGGGAACTAACAATGTGATTGCTGCCTAATTTTGTCAGCTTCCACACCGGCTCAAGCCCCCACCCCCTTGTCACGCGTAAAACTTAATAAAAGAGAGCAGCGGTAATACTACTATTCAATTTATTTTACAGTTACAACATAGAATATTCCATTACACAATGAATAATGCTCCAATATACCTCTACCGACCCATTTAGAACAATCACTGGCACTCTCATATATTCACCACAGCTACATGCTACACGTATCTACACGCACACGTTATCTATCGGGTTATGAATCAACTACTGTACCGATAATTCACATCGGTGAACACAAGGGAAAACGGTACAACTTGCTAAAAGCAACTCAGAAAACGACGTCACGCCGACATCTTTCCACACAATACGATCTACCGACGATCACCCTGAATAACCGTACTTTCGAAAACTTCTACTAGTCCCGATCGGACAACCGACAAATCAACAATTATGAGATATGCTTTTCCTTAATCAGTTTGCGAATGACGTTCAAGTCTGACAACTATCTCCGAGTTCCGCTCGTGCCCTACTTCTCGACACGGTACGTACACTCACTTCACGATGTTGGATAGGAATACCGCAGACGCCACGTCTCTCAGCTCCACAAATTCCAGCAACGGTCCGGGTCCAGAGTTCCTTCACGACTGATGAGAGTCACGTCTGTTGCAGCAGTCTGCTGGTGTCCACGTCGCGGATGAAGGTCGTCTGTTCTGTACGAACTGCCCCAGGAGGTCAGCTGGTTCCTAGACTCGGCATTCGTAGCTGGCGGTCAGCTGCCTTTATAGCCCTGAACTCGGACTTGCAAGATAAAACACGAATGGGCGCTCTCGCTCTACCCGCTTGGGATGGTGGTTTAGCTGGTGTCGTCACAGACTTCTGTGGCAGCCATTGTGTCAGAAGACTGCCAGGCTTCAATCTTCTGTACTTTTCACTTGGTTTTAGGAATTACATTTGAAATTATTAACTGATGAACATTATTGCTATGCAATCTCATTACCAACTTTGAACATATACCCTAAACAAACTTAAAAGATAATGCCTGATTAGAAATTGAAATGGTCAAGATACGATAACAGATTTTGTCAAAGCCTATCGGATATTTCGGTCAGCAAAAGTGAGAAGATAATTCTGTCTCAAACTCTCAGTATACTAATTACTAACGATCTTAACAGGCAAGGATAAAGAATATGAAAAAATGAACTTACCATACTAAAAACAGTCGTCTGTAAAATTTCTGGAACAAATCTTAAACTTATTTGGATTGAAAGTCTTGCAGCAAGATGAATTTATAGCTGTTTTCTCCATTCATCTTGCTCCTTGCTTTCACCTTCCCCAGGAATTTTGTGAACAATTTTTACTGCTGCAGTCACAACCTGCAAAGCAGCAGCGATCACCTTCAACACGTTTGGTGATGTTAAGGGTTTCTTTTCAACATTTATTACAACTCGTTACACAACTTTCACAGTAAAAATCTTTTGCCGCTGTGCGCTTCGGGCACAACACACCGAAACCTCGGCATCACATAGCTGGCTACGTTGGCAACACATAGCTGGCTACGTCGGCAACACATAGCTGGCTACGACTGCAACACATAGCTTGTTACGTCGGCAACACATAGCTGGCTACGACTGCAACACATAGCTGGTTACGTCGGCAACACCTAGCTGGCTACGACTGAAACACATAGCTGTTTACGTCGGCAACACATAGCTGGCTACGACTGCAACACATAGCTGGTTACGTCGGCAACACATAGCTT
>SMGT01008245.1:0-11371 GCA_004794575.1 Lanistes nyassanus | reverse complement strand
GTTACGTCGGCAACACATAGCTGGCTACGACTGCAACACATAGCTGGTTACGTCGGCAACACATAGCTTGTTACGTCGGCAACACATAGCTGGCTACGACTGCAACACATAGCTGGCTACGACTGCAACACATAGCTGGTTACGTCGGCAACACATAGCTGGCTACGACTGAAACACATAGCTGGTTACGTCGGCAACACATAGCTGGCTACGACTGCAACACATAGCTGGTTACGACTGCAACACATAGCTGGCTACAACTGCAACACATAGCTGGCTACGTTGGCAACACTAAGCTGGTTACGTCGGCAACACATAGCTGGCTACTACTGTAACACATAGCTGGTTACGACTGCAACACATAGCTGGCTACGTCAGCATAGCGGGCTACGTCTGCAACACATAGCTGGCTACGTCGGCAACACATACCCGGATACGTCTGCCAGCGGTTGGTTTTTGAACAGTCCGGGGATCGGTTGGTTATTGAAAAGTCCGGGGATCGGTTGGTTATTGAAAGTCTGGGGGTCGGTTGGTTTTTGGACAGTCCAGGGGTCGGTTGGTTATTGAACAGTCCGGGGATCAGTTGGTTATTGAAAGTCTGGGGGTCGGTTGGTTTTTGAACAGTCCAGGGGTCGGTTGGTTATTGAACAGTCCGGGGATCGGTTGGTTTGTGAACAGTCCGGGGGTCGGTTGGTTATTGAACAGTCCGGGGATCGGTTGGTTTTTGAACAGTCCCGGGGTCGCTTGGTTATTGAACAGTCCGGGGATAGACTGGTTTTTGAACAGTCCGGGGATCGGCTGGTTTTTGAACAGTCCCGGGGTCGCTTGGTTATTGAACAGTCCGGGGATAGACTGGTTTTTGAACAGTCCGGGGGTCGGTTGCAAGGCGCGTACCATGGTTAACATCACTGAGAACAGCAAGCCTACGCAGAAGCACTAGAACAAACAGAAAGAGAACAGAGAAAGATAAAAGATGTGTGAAGGAGTTAGCAGCCAAGTTACCAACCGAACACTGCGAAAGAAAGAAATCAGTCGGTCGTGTTATTTTTTTTTTCGAACAGTTTTGTTTATTTCGCTATAAGCCCTGTGGAGCCTTTTAGCTTTGACAAAGCATACATTTGTCATGTTAGATGTACAGCTGTTCAGTCGGGATCCATTGTTTCCTTCGTTCCTTCCATTTTCTAATCTAGAGAAAAATAAGGTGGGTAAGAAAATCCACGAGAAAAGCCACACGCGATATTCCATGGCCACAATTTAAGCTAGGTACAGCTTTTATTAACTTTCCAAGATTACCTACAGGCTGGCTGTCCGGAAGACAACACCAGCAAACAGGTTTAGCTGTTTTAAAAAGATTTGCGTGAAAACCACATATATTGAATTATCACTAGTTGCTCCATGTGATACATAAATCCAACAACTATGAGTGGAATAGTCTTCAGTAACATGAGAACTTATCAAGCGTCCTGATCAGACAGTAATGATTAAAACTAAGCAACACATGTGGCATATTCAGACGATAGGGATTATACAAAAACAAAGAAAATGTTCAACATAAGTATTAGTGGAAAGGTGAAAAAATATACAATATACACCGCTATAGTGTTTTCTAAGATGGGGGAAATGCTGCATGTTTGAAATGAGTGCAGCAGCGGAATATCTGCACTGTTATGACATTTCCTTTCACAAATGCTTTCTCTAAAATCGCATGTTGCACCTAACTCCTGCAGGGATCAAAGTGTGATCCGTGCTTGTTACTTTCTTTTATAAATGGGGTGTGCATTGTTAATTTGCCTGCAGTATTTATGTTGCTATGCACTCGCTTTGTATGACTCATCGAATGTGTAAATCATCAAAATGTGCCTTTGTGTAACTCATCGAATGCTCTTTGAGTAATTCATTGAATGTGTTCTGTATCATTCGTCGAATGTGTTTTGTTTAAAGCATGTTTTTTTTAAGTTCTAGGTTTAAAAACATTTTGAAAGACGATACACTTTCATAAAGGGAAGCGTTCTGATGTAAGAAAACACGTTTCTACTGAATCTACCGCTGTATCCCCGCAGTATTCTGTAAACACGTCTTAGTACTGAAACTTACAAGTGTATTCCCGGAGTATTCTGTAAAAGCGCCTTTGTATTAAAATTTAGAACTGTATTCCGCAAATACGCCTTTGTACTGAAATCTACTATTGTATTTCAACTGTGTTCGGCAACTACAATCCATTGTAATAAAGTTTACCACTGTTCTCCCAATGAATTGTGTATACATTTTTGTACTGAAATTTTGCCACTGTATTTTTCCACAGAAGTGCTTTTAAAATTATAATACACTAATCATGTTTAGCATACGCTCAACATACACAGCCTGCCTCCTAGTTTTTCACGTCAGTTCTACCAACATAGTAACTCGTCTCATGCCGCACATACATAGCACGTGTTCAAGACCTCTTTCTCCCTTTTATTCTCCATATCCATGAAACAAGATCTCATGTGTACCTTTTTATAGCATTTCATTATAAATACATTTTAATACAATAGTTGTGTTAATCATTGTTGTCTGTATTATGACTATAAACATTGTATATTTTCCCCTGGTCTCACAGCATTAGAAATTTGCCCTTTCTTTTGGCACCAGAGCAATAAGCAATACTTTTTTTCTTTGGATTTTATTTTCTCTGCAGCATTTTCCCGAAGGCGCTGGTCTAGTACTACTTCAGCAATTTCTGGATAACCTATAAACCGACAGACACTTTCAACAGACTTCTAAAATGTCAAACAGAAACAAGGTGCAACGATCTGAAAATTAGCTACAACCAGACAAACCTTCAAAAACTTTCAGAAGGGAAGGACGGTGCAAAATGAAGAAACAAAGGGCTTGGATGGTCATGGGAAAGCATCAGAGTGGTTTATTGTCTACATCATAATTTTAAATAGCATAATTATCGTCATTTTCAATGATAAGATAAAAAAACGAGGAGCAAGAGGTGGATAACAGTCTTCGTGATTTCAAAATTGTTATTAGCGTCATCAGTAAATGTCATGGGGCACTTCGACCCCAGGAGGGGCGAGTGTTAAAACGATTTGAAACTATGAAATCAAAAAGCTTCTCTAGAGATGTTTCAAGTTCGTCTTAATCCTATAAATCATTCTACCACCAAACACAAACTTAAAAGCACTGCCCTGAGACTCCCTGTGCTGGAGTTCACGGCTTCTGTACGCGATAACTGCCGTTTGGCAAAGGGTTGTCCAACCTGGGATGAGTGGCAATATAGCAATTGGAAGTGTTTAGCACCCAACAAACTTATCAAAGAATGAATGAATGCATGTGGTAATTTAATGTGAAAATATCCTCTCACTGTTGTAAAGGAAGAAAAACAAACCCCACTTGGGTTGACCTCTGCTCACTCGACTGGCGTTCTTCTGTGGCACGGGAAGCGTAATTTGATTGCTAATTTGGGAAAAGGACGGTAGGTTCAAAGGTTTGCATTAACCAATGAAATGTTTGCCTGCATTTTGTACAATCAAGTTTATCCAGGTCACTAGTGACAGGTGGGCTTTTGCATAAATAGTCGCGACACCTGCTGTACTGAGATCATTCAAGCGAGATTCAGGAAGACTCCACACAACTCTAGGTTGCAACAGGTAAGTTCTTTTCCCTCCAGGTGATTCCACCGTGTGCAGTTAGAACGAGAAGTATCTCTTGAACATTCTTTACGAGAATAAAATAGACACGGGGAAAAAAAAATACAATAAATTTTTAAATTAGGCCGCTCTGTTCATGGGTTTTCTGTCAATTTTACACCCCTTTCCCGCTCAAGACCACCTCGGTGGTCCAACGGCGTCCGCCAACGACGAAGATGTTGGTGGTTCGTGCCCCAACAAAGTAATACCTAACTAACTTTAGACTTAAAGACTGGCAATCTACTTGCTGCCTTCCAGACGCCTGGCACTATAGGGAACAGTACTAGGACTGGTTGTCAAAATGTGACCGGGTCAGAATGAAGCCTGTGTTGTGGCAGCACCTTGAATTGTCTCGAGCAACACCGTCCTGATAGGCACTTCGTTTTCGACTAGATAAGCAATTGTTAAAAAAAAACCCTCCCCCCAACTCATAAAATCTAACTATATGTCTTCCATGATTCTGTTGGTATTCGTAACACAAAGGTCATCTTGATCACTGATTTAGCTTGGACACTGCTCTCCTGTTTGTGCTCCACTGTCTTCAGAACTGCTGCATAGATTCGTGTTGAAGTACATAGAATAGTATACGAAATGAGATTTAATCGGCTGTTTTACTGAAATGTTGAATGCAAGCGAGTTGGTAATGATGATTGTAAGGATAGTATTACGACAGTTAACAACTATCGAATTACGACAAAGCATGATAAAATAAGTCATATGGTCAATCCTGACAATTCTGGCCTTAAGCGAACTGACAATAGAAATAACTGCGGCTTTTGTATTTTGTATTCTGGTCTGGCTATTGTAAGTTGTCCATGACTTTTTACTTCGATTCACGAAGTGTGATGTTCATTGCTAAAATTTGTCGTCATCATGAAGTAAAAAGAGAAAGAAAGAACGGAAAAAAAGAAAAAAAGAAAAGAATGAAGAAGTAGATAAAGTCCCCAACCCAACCCCCCCCCCCAAAAAAAAAAACTCACCTAAAGAAAAAAGGGACACTGATGAAGAAGTCTCTGGCACCACAATGCCTGGTCTGTGTTTTGACGAAGAAAATGGAGCATGTGACTGCCCGACAGCAACTCACACGTTCAAATTCACGAGACAAAATGCTTCTGTGAAAAATGCGTATGTTTATATTGATAATCTGCCGTTGGGTGTATGTACGGCCAAAGGAAAACGGGTTGTTAAACTACAGCGAGTTTGTGGGGGTGCACGTGCGTGCAAAAGTGTGGCTGGCTTGTATTTCCTTAGCTTCCTGTTGGCATAAATGTATCTCCCATGTTTTGGCATAGTTATGAATATATAAGGAGCGTGTATATTTGAATGTTCTTTTCATATCACGGGTTGGAGACATGTAGAGGGTAGATGGGTTTGCCTTTGTTTATAAGCAGGGGTATGGAGGTTTATGGGTGTCTGTGCTGATGCCGAGTCTTTTGCAAGCAAAGGGACAATTTGTCCGTCAAGAGTTCTTGTGTCGTTTGAGGTCAGGGAGCGAGGCCTTCCCATCCCAAATTTTACAAGCCACAGCCTCTTTATTTTCTTTTTTGTAAAACTGGAGAATAATGAAATGATGATGTTGGGTATTTTTTTAATTTTGATTGCGCGGTGAGGCAAGCAATTAACGCTTTTATCGATTTCTGTTCACACTAAGCCTGGACCGAGCAGTAACACTAAGCACAATTTGTGAAGCTGTTCATAAAGTGGAACTGGTTGTAAAGCGTTCGGGGTCAAGGTCACACGTATGCATAATTCCCCGAAAATGTCCTGCTGTATGCATTCGTTCGTTGGCTTATTTGTTTTTAGTTCGTTCGTTCACTCTTTCGTGTGTTCTTTCGTTGTTTAATCCTTCGCTTGTTTCTTTATTCATTAACTTTTGTTCGTTCATATCATGTCATCTCGTATCACATACCCCATTTTGCATCCTGCTTTTGTTTCTTTGGTTGATTGTGACTGGCTCTTTTGTTGACTGGTTGTTCTGTTGATGTGATTGGTTGTTTTGTTGATTGTAATTGTGTTTCTTTTGTTGTGTTGATTCTGATTGTTTCTTTTGCCGATTGTCATTGATTCTTTTGTCGTTGTGATTGGTTCTTTTGTTCTTTGGGTTGGCTTACTGATTTATGCTTCAATTCACTCTGCTCAATCAATTTATCAATCTATGCTATAAATATAAAACAAGGGAACTGGACCAAGCTAAGACATGACAAAGACAAAGACAATCTACATGTTTCGGGGCACTACCCCTTCATCAGGACGACACAAAAACGACGAAAAAACGACAACAACGAAAACAGAAGAAAAAGACTTAGCTTCAGTAGATGTGGCGAATAGGCTGGACAGCAGGAAAATGACTAAGGGACAGTGAGTAACCAGGGTTAAAAAGAGGGGCAGCCAATCGCCAGGTGGGTAGGAAAGGGTAGGGAAGGGTAGGGGTGGAGAGGGGGCGGGGTGGAGAGGGAAGCGTGGGTAAGGGGGGGGTGTCAGTGTGGGAGAGAAGGAGGTGAGAGAAAAGAAATGAGAGAGAGAGAGAGGAGGGGTAAAGAGAAAGAGGGAGGTGGAGGGTCAGTGTTTGAGGAAGGTTGTGAGGGTGGTGCGTCAAGAGTGCGTCGGGCGAGGTTCCGTGTGTCTGGAGTGGTGGGAAGGTTGGAGGGTGAGTGCGCGTGGTGTAGCAGCGGCTTTCTGTTTAGCAGAGTGTAGAAGGTTGGGAGGATAGTTGCGGGCGAGGAAAAAATCTACCATTCTATCGGCTTGTTCGAGAAAATCTGTATCATCGGAGCATAATCTGCGGAGTCTTAGGAACTGCGAGTAGGGTATGCTGTGCAGGGTGGAGGGTGGGTGAGACGAGTGGAAATCCAGGTAGGAGTGTGAGTCTGTAGGCTTGTAATGGATGGTGGTTGCAAGATGGCCGTTCTGCAAGGTTATGTTGATGTCGAGGAAAGTAACAGAGGTGCATGAAATGGTGTAGGTGTATTGAATGGAGGGGTGGAAGTGTTGTATGTACTGGATGTACTGCAGTAACTGTGGCTCGTCTATGTAGCGTCTGTACAATTCTGGTGTGGGGTGTCACGGCGGGCGGGTACCTTATCTTATTGGACTCGACCTCTCCAGAATTAATGGACAACTTGTTTATGGCGATCTTGTAAACGTAGATTTAATTTAGCAACCGTCACCAAAACCTTTACTGCTTTAGGTCAGTGGTTTCTAAACCAAAGGGTGACGACGCTGTGAAATAATGTGAACAACTAGAGCAATCTTCCGAGGGAAAAGATTCTCATACTTCGACACGCTCGCTCAGTCTCACACAGGCAAAACACTACTAGCTCAAGAGCCCCCACCCTCGTAAAACACTCAACTGCAGCGAACTGTTATTCAGCATATATTTCAAAACACTAACTGGCTCGACAACATCAAATATCTACAAAGTATTTACAAAGAATCACCGTGCTCGTGTCTAGGGTAACACGCTGCCTGATGACGTCATACCACGTGCAACAGACAAAGGAAATAATCAAACCAATGCAAGAGGGAAACCAAACTGCCAAACCGGCCTATGATCCCGCTCAATACACACGTACAATGAGTGACCGACAATAGAGCTCCTACTCTTGTCACCACTGCAACCACAACTTCTGCGATACACAATAACAAAGCTATCAAACTGAATCAATAAGTGACCACCAAAGAGCACCCACTCTTGTCACTATTTTACCGCAGTAGACAGATACGAGAAGCGACCGTTACAGAGCACCAACTCTGGTCACTACCGTACCAACAGCTTTACTGCAATACACCAATGCGACACGTGACTGATGACCGAGCACCAAATCTTGTCGCTACCGACACTACAGCTATTCAGCGACCCACAAAATAAGCTACGCCACTGCTTCAGCCACGCTACACTCAGTCCCGTCTACTGGCACACTTGCCCAATCACTAGCTATGACATCTCCTGTCTCCGGCAGGATAAAAACACTTATCTTACTTCAACGCGAGTCCCCGACTCTAAGATAAGTTTAAGGTAAGAGCAGACCTTACTTATAAGGCACGTCCACTGGTCTCTTTCCGTCTCAGTCCGTCGAGGCGGTCAGCAGATTACACTCGTAACTGCTAGAGAGCTGGAGTCTTCCTTTTGGCAAGATGGCGACTGAGGTCCGTAGGCTAGCACGTGGTCGCTTCACTGGGTCTCTTCCTAGGTGCACGTCCCTCTCTGTATTCTGTGTGTCTGGCCCTGCTGAAATTCTAACCCCCTGACGCCTTAAAACTGGGCTAAACCGGTTCTGGTCAAACTCGGTGGAGCCGGCCAACGGCGCTGACCAATGGCGAGCTTCCAGCTAGCCACTAAGTGTCCAGAAAGGGCGGAGCGATAGCCTGGTGATGACGTATCTTCCCCCTACTAGCTGACCAAAAGGGAGGGGCTAAAAGGCTTACCTAGGAGTGACAGGTAATAGCCTAGGGGTGACATGTGACATGGGGCCCGTATAGCTGTTGCGGATGTTGTGTTCTAGCCAGCCCATGAAGAGACAAGCATAACTAGGGCCCATTTTGGTGCCCATCGCCACGCCGCTAATTTGGTGGAAACACTGGCCGTCAAACTCGAATGTGTTGAGTTTGAGGACCAACTCCGCCAACCTAATCAGAGTGTGTGTAGGAGGGTGGGGGTCGCTGCGTGCGTGGAGGAAGAAAGACAGTGCGGTCAAGCCATCAGTGTGGGCTATGGATGTGTATAGGGATGTGACGTCAAGGGTGAAGAGGAGGGTGGGTGTGAAAGTGTGGGAGGAATTGAAGTGGTCCAGGAGTGTGAGAGTGTCTGTTGTGTCTTTGATGTAGGTGGGGAGCGACTGGACGATGGGCTGGAGTATAGTGTCTAAATAATGGGAAATGTTCTCTGTGGGGCAGCTACCCCACAGAGAACATTTCCCATTATTTCCCATTATTACACACTCTGATTAGGTTGGCGGAGTTGGTCCTCAAACTCAACACATTCGAGTTTGACGGCCAGTGTTTCCACTTCCATGATGAGGGCAAAATGCGTGGCGATAATAGCGATGTTGGTGGTGTTGGCAGGAAATTTACTGGAGACCCCGGCATGGGCTTCGAAAGTAAGACTAAGTGTTGTGGCAGTGGTTCTGGTGAAAATAACGTAGTGAAGCAGCGACAAGTCGATGATGCTCCCGCTGATGATGGTAGGGGCTAGTGTGAGCTTTGCTAGTGGTGGTTATGGTGTGCCTGGAGATAGGAGCTGTGCTAGTTGAAGGGTTGACGGTGATGAAAATAATAATAAAGGTAGATTTGTAAGGCGCGAGAACACAGTTATTGCACACTTCGCGCGGTCGGGGCACACAGACACTCAAATGTTAAACACACACACAAAGAGATGAACTTACAACCCTGACCCACAGGTCAGGAGACGGATCGTCCGTCTGTAGCTAGAATCAGGTGGATGGAAAAGTATCATAAAAGAGAATGAACAGAGATGATGACGAAAATAATAAGGACGGTGGCCATGGTGCTGTAACATCAGGATATCGATAACGTACGACGTAGCTTGCTACAATAATAAATGGCCACGTGCATTCTACTTCTGAATGTCTATGTTGTCTGTTCACAGTGGATAACCTTGTATCACTACACGAACTTATATGGTAAAAATGGTATAAAGAGCAAAAATGTCATTCTCCAAAGCACTCGCGAGACTCTTCACTACGGACAAGGTAAAGATTTTGCAAGATAAACATTTACAAGCGTTGTACAAATAAGCAATCAGGCTTAATCTTAAAGTTATATTTAATCCATATTTGAAACTCTTCAATAAGTTGCCTTGAAAAGGTATATCGATACACCAAGACAGATATTGAAAGGGAGAGAGAGAGGTTGTGGTCGCTTAACCTCCTGCGACAAACTAAGTGCACATCAGGACAGTGGACTATAAGGGGATGGGGTCGTATTACTACGCACTGAAAGAACCACCAGACTGACGACTGCAGAAAGATGGCAGTTTAATGTTCGGGCCACACCAGGATTCGAATCAGCAACCTCCTACGTGATAGACCGCAGCTCCACCAGCTGCGTTATCAAGGCCCATAGAGAGAGAGAGAGTGAGCGGACGGACGGACGGACGGACGGACGAACGGACGGACGGACGGACGGACGGACGGAGAACAGCCTAAGCCAGTGGAAATTTTAGTGGGCCAGTAAATTTCGAAAATTGGTCAACTGTCAGACTACTGAAAATTATGGAACTTCCACAACCCCTGTATCTCTATGCAATTTAAAGTATTCTTGACGTGTAGATATGAGTCCGATTATCTGAGCCACATCCCGAATAGATCACATGGACTCGATCGAATTGATATTTTGACATGAACAATTAAAATATTGTATTGGTGAATGAAAATAGTGTAAAAGGAAAACGTTAACCTCACATATTTCTTAAACAATTGTTTACGTTTTAAAACCATTTCAAGTTGGTGGAGTGATACCCCTTGAGCGCAGATTAAATGTGAGTAGGATCAAGCTGCATAGCTAGCATGATGCCCTGTGTCATCCTTACAAGACTGTGACATGTTTCAAAATAAAAATAAAGCAAAAAGCCCACTTATAAAACACACCAACACCCGAACAATACCAGAAATGACAGTCCAGAGTCAGGGTTAGCACACCTGCAAAAACAGTATTTACAGGCAGTTTCCCAAACCTCAAACCCGAAAGGTTTGTACACAGTAAATAGCTAATTATTTTTATAATGAATGTCTGTTTCACTTTATACTTCAGACGCCATATTTAACACACATGTCGCCTACCTGTCACTGATGCACTGACTAGAAGAAGACGCGGAAACTGTATTTAGTTCTCGTCTGGAAAGCAGGTCCAGTACAAGTTGTGGACTCGATCAAAACAAAGTCTACAGTTCTAACGCACCCAGTCAACCAACATCACCATTTCGGCAGTTACTTTCTGACAGGAAACAAATAATGATAAACAGTAATCGGGAAAACCACCAAATAAACACACAAGTCCACACGTTATTCCACAGCTCGAGGAACAGAAACACGACCATATATCTATCAGTGTGTGTGTGTGTGTGTGGTGTGGTGTGCGTGTGGTGTGGTGTGCGTGTGGTGTGTGTGTGTGTGTGTGCGCGCGCGCGCGAATATGTGCTCGAAAGAAAAAAAGAAGGAAGGAAAGTAAGAAAGAAATGCAAGAGCAACGTAAATAAAATCAATTGCCACATTGCAGGTGTATACTTTACAACACTGTCCCCTGATGAAGGGAAGAAAGCAGTGGGCAGCGCATGTTATGGCAAGTACGGACTCATGGCTTGGTGGGGAAGACTGGACTACGCTTTCGAAGTTCAAATCCCAATTGAAAAAGTCCAGGAAGTCAGAAAGTACGTGTATGTCTACAGAGGTGATGTTGATCTGAATCTATACGCCAGTACCATCATCAAATGTAACTTTTCTAAACGTAATGTAAGAGCAGGGGACCCGTGTACGCTGACTGCTGATGGCCAGACATCTGACGATATTTTCAACGTTTCTCCTCATGAGCGAGGCCGCACAAGATGATGTCCTTGGGGCCACGCAGTACAATTAAAGGGCACGGTTTGTCCTTGATAAGGCATGATTGTCACACAAACAGTTTGTCACGTGTTGGGGTCTGGTGGGTCAAGGAGATTGCACCATAGATTCCAGGTGTGA
>SMGT01008244.1:27663-42253 GCA_004794575.1 Lanistes nyassanus | reverse complement strand
GGGGTGAGGGAATTGGCGATTTTAAGAGTGGTTTTGGAGGTCAGCCGTGGGGTGAAGTTAGGGTGTAGGGGCTAGGTGAGGTTTGGGGTTAAGGGCGGTGTCAGAAGTCGGGGTGGGGGAAGGACCAATGGGTTGCGGTCATAAGTTGTGGGTCTTGTATGTGTTGCTACAGATGCTGCTTCAGCGGTCAAAGTTAGCAGCCCGTACACCTTCTCCCCTTTGGGTCTAAGCGTATGCCAGTTTTTCTAAAATTTTCCTTAGCCAGGAGCCGTGCAATCAACATTTTATGCCAGTCCGTTCTTACGCCTGGTCTAAGAACTTACGCAAGTCGTGCAGCTGCCGGCTGCTGGTCTGTTACATATGGTGAATTAGAACTTCGCAAAAAAATAACCGCTACCCCGCATACATACCACACTCTTACCCCACCCTCTCCATTCATGCACGCTCGCACGCAGGTACACAACACTGCATGCACACACTCACACCCACACACACCTTCCCATGCAAGTACGCACACACACACACACACACTGCACGCACGCACTCACACACCCACACACACCCTGGCACGCAGACGCCCACGTCCACGCACGCACGCACGCACGCACACACACCTGGATCTGCCGCTGAACTCGAGAGATACACCAAGGTATCCTGTGATACAATAAATCGATACATCCGTAAAAGCAACAATTAAATCGTAACAAATTATCCGGTGGGGATTTTTCAAGTGTTAGGTTTATTTCAGAAATTGGTTAAAGCAGGCTGCAGTCTTACTTCATATATAACAAAGGTCAGTCGATAGAGCTGTTCGTCGTTTCTATGCACGTTTCCGTCTGCGCATTTCAGCAAAATATTTCACCAGCAGCTACGTTTCAGAAATACTTTTTCACGAGCAACTACAGTCGCTAAGAGACTTTCAGCTATGCAGTACTCCGTACTTAACCGCCCACGCCCACTCCTTCTGTCCTCGTATCTACTTTCGTTTTCGAATTTCGACAAATTTTCAGTAAATATGTAATTTCCCATCGTATTCAGACTCTAGAGAGTGCAGAAGAAACGGCTGATGAAGTAGCATGCACTGACCTGTGTCCTTGTGTCCCTCCATTGTAATGAAATCGGATCGCGCTGCTGTTGAATTCTACTTATGTCTGCCCAGCTGCCTGCAGACTGAAATCTCACACAGCGAGAAAGCACCCTGCACAGCCCAACCTATAGAAGGAAGCAGCACAGTGAAAAATAGCTCCTGTAATGCAAGCCGCTCAAAGGTCATACCAGCGGCATGGCTGACAGCACCGGTCAACAAATTTTACAAAAGTCACGTTACTGAAATAAAATTAGTCATATCTTATCAATTTTTATGTGCTCAACGCGAATATATATGACAGTCAAAATGCAAAATTGGCTCTAGTTTAATCTGCAAAAATTATTGTTTACATCACGAAATGCATGGCAATAGGAACAGGCCTATGGTTAATACCGGTAAAAAATCAAGTCATAGACTACTTCTTAGATTTCTTTGCCTGTCTCTTGTACAGCTGTTCGGGAGCGTCTCTGGGGAGTGTCCAGCAGTAGTCAGCCAGCATGGTAGTGGACCATTTCCTTGGTATCTTTGTTCCATTGTTGATGAAATCTTGATGAAAACGTTCATCATGTTCATCACTAACCATACCACAGTTGTCAAGAAAGAAATCCAGATGGGAATGAAGGAAGTTGATCTATAGAGACATATTGCAGCCAAGTTTCTGATACTGCATCAGCATGTCTTCTACTAGTTCCTTGTAGTTTTCTGCCATAACATTCCCGAGAAATTTTGTAAACACTAGGCGAAAAGCATTCCATGCTTGTTTCGCATCACCCTGCAGCAAGTTGTTGAACCGGTCATCTTTGAAGAGCTCTCGAATCTGAGAACCCACAAAAACTCCCTCTTTAATCTTTGCCCCGCTGAGTCGAGGGAATTTTTCATCAAACCTAGTTTGATGTGAAGGGGTGGTAGCAGGATTTTGTCGGCCTCGACCAGAGCTGGGTGCTGAATATTCTTCTCTCCAACTGCAAGATTTTGTCTGCACGTCCATTCCTTCCGCAAGTAGTGCAGTTCCCTTGCTCGGCTATCACACTCACATAAGAAACAGATGTATTTTGTATATCCCTGCTGCAGTCCCATTTAAAGGGCAACCGCCTTCAAATCACCGCAGAGGTGCCAGTTGTACTTGTAATACTCAATGGACTTCAGTAGCTGCTTTAAGTTATCGTATGTCTTGTCGTAGATGGAAGACGGTTTTCTATTGTGCAAAAGCACATCCGTAAGACTCAGTTTCGAAGAGTCTACAAATAGTCTCCATTCTTGTGGGTCATGAGTGATTTGTAAGGCATTCATGAGGCCCTCAATATCGGAACAGAATACCAGATTACCTTCCTTTCTGAAGAAAGGCTCCAACTGCCGGTGGCGCTTTCGATATGAAGTAATTGTGACATTTTCTAGAAGATTAGAAGATTCCATTGCTGGAGTCTTGAACCTAGAAATTCTGCCTTGTTCTTGGATGTCCAAATCAATCACGAACCAGGTGATTTAGTTCTCCCTGCCTGTGTTATTCCGTGTGGGGTTGATGATACACCACAGTGAAAATCTGGATCACTTCATGCTGACGGACCAGGAGAAGAACAGGTCGGCTCACCCTCGTCCTCATCAGCTGAATCAAGAGAATATTCTGCTGGAGGTTCTGGAATAGGAACTCCTTCACCATGTGCAACTGTTCTTAATGCAGACGGAATGTTTGGGCAGACTATTCTCGACTATGCTTCGTTACTCCGCCGGAAAGAGGAGGAACCAAGCAGAAATAACAGTCATTTGTGTGGTTGCTTGGCTCTCACCACACCATGGGGAGGAGGAGGACCTGAGTTGTCTACCAGGGCGGTAGGTGGAAAGAACAGACGACAGATACGGTGGGAGCGTACCATCAAAGTGATACACGAGCATAGCTATCTTGTACTGAATGCGGAACTTTACTGGAAGCCAGTGAAGTTCTTGGACCATGAGTGTCACATGCTCCCGCTTTGATTGCCTCAAGACGAGTCTCGCGGCGTGGTTTTGAACCCGCTGAAGTCGAGCGATCTGTTCAGCAGGGAGACCTACAAGCACAGAGTTACAGTAGTCCAGGCGAGAAGTAACAGTGGAGGATATGAGTCTAGCAGCAGCTTTAGCGGACAGATAGGGTCGGATGCAATAAACCCTCTGGAGCTCAAGAAAAGTTGCCCGATACACAGAACCGATATGTGGTTGTACGGAAAGTGTTGGATCAAGTTGTACACCGAGATACTTGACTGAGGATTTGAAAGGAATTGTTTCACCCCCAGTGTCAGCGGACTCACAGTCGGAGGACCTGAGATGTGCAGTAGAAGGCTGCAGTTTTGACCTCATGACCTCAGTTTTGTCTGTATTAAGCTTTAGCTTGTTACTGTTCATCCAGTACATCACATCATCAATACAGGACTGAATGTTAGTCAAGGCAAAAGGAATCTGTCAGGAGGGGAACAGGTACTCACTTCGGTGTCATCCGCATACTTATGATAGTCACAATCGTGAGCAGCTATGACGGCAGACAGCGGTTGAACATATAGAGTGAACAGCACAGGCCCAAGGACTGAACCCCGGGCGACCCCGGGCGACCCCGGGCGACGAGTGAGTGAGATGAGACCACGCCACCGACAATGACGGATTGTTCACGACTGTTCAGGTAGGACCTGAACCAATCAAGGGCGGTGCCCTTAATACCAAAGGACGTATTCAAACGGTCAAGTAAGATGTTATGGCCCAGAGCGTCAAATGGTACCCTCAAATCAAGTAGAGCAATCACAGACACAAGTCCCTCATCGGCATCTGGAAGAAGACCATTGATGACGTAGAGAACCGCGGTTTCGGTGCTGTGGTTCTTTCTGTATGCTGACTGGAGATAATCAAGGAGGTTATACTGAAACAGATGGGCCTGCAACTGGGAAAGAATTCCTTCCAAAATCTTTGAAATGAAAGGAAGAATGGAGACAGGACGATAGTTACCCAACTCATTACGGTAAAGACCGGGCTTCTTAAGTAGTGGGGTCACAACGGCCTGCTTGAACAGAACAGTACAGAACATTCTTCAATACATGCGGAAGGTTCAGCTTATTTTGGAACGTGTGTTGCGATGGAACCATCAAAACAAGCTGTTCGTACTTGGTGTTACATGATTCAGTGCAATTCTCCGTTCTTGGAACCAAATCGGTTCACGATATAAAGTTTTGTCAAAAAAGCTTTTGTTGACGCCTGGAAATTTCGCTAGGCCCACATCTCGTAACCACGATCTCAACTGATAGAAGCACCCGTCGCAGATAAAAATAACTCTGTAATGTAGCACTTCATATGTTGCTTCGTACACTTCATACATACTGGAAACAGTATGACCTGAAGTCAAATTGTACCGAATGTTGTGTAGGTAATACATCTGCAGTGGAAGGGAGTTGGTGCGGCGAGGGGCGTTTTGTCTTTTCCTTCGGTTTGTTTGTTGTTGTTTTTTTTTAGAGGCCACGTTATGGGGGATAGATCACATGATGTAGAGAGAGAAATAAAAAGGGGGAACTCGGAGTGTGCACATAAATGAAAGGAAAAGAGAAGGAAGAGAAAGACATAGACCACAGAGAAGTGAAAAGCTTCGCTGGGACTTACGCCCAGACCCTGGGGCTATGCTTGCTTGGGTGTAAAACTCAGAAACTTGACCACGAAAGGCCAAGGCAGGATGTAGCAGGTTAGAAGACCGAGGGGCACAGTGGAAGGTGAGCCACAGGGCTGCCTTCTTCGTGCACCTCCGCTGCAGCTGCACAACCGAGGATCAGGCTGGAAGAAGCCACTGCCTTTAGCGGGCAGGAAATGTTAGAGAGTAGTAGAAGGGCAGGCTCCCGTCTGAGTCACGAATAGGGTAGACAGTAGAGAGAAGAGGTCCAATTATAGCCGCCAGATGAGGGAACAGGTTGCATGGTTAAGCCGGCCAGCATCTGCAATGGGTTATTCTCGCTTTAAAAAGTGTTGGTGACAGAAATATTACAGCCTTTTGTCATTCTCGCCCACATTAACATAGCCAGTGTCCAGGCTTGTTGCCAGCAGCCGCAGTCGGTATTAATCTGGTTTTAAACCTGTTTTCCTAGAACATGTAAAATTGCATTTCTAATCGGCCTTTTCTCTGCAGTGGTCCAAATATTCTGTGCAACAAATATAAAGACCAAGGCAGGTAACCGTTTGACAGTTAGGCCCTGTGTGTGTTTGCGTTTTAATGTTCACCTTATCTTAGCCGGACAAATGTAAAAATAAAAGTTTTATTCAACCCTCCGGATAGCACATTTAAGCAAGAACATGACCTTGGTAAGCTTTTGCTATTACTTCTGACGGCACAGATGACATTTCATCAGTGTGTGGGTCACAGCATCATGTATATCTGAAACCGCTGTTAAGTGTGCAAACACATCCTGTTACTGCGGATTATCCTATGTGCGAATTAGTGCGGAAGTGTCCGTGGTCTAGCGCAGCATTCCATGCGCCCTAGAAAATCCTGCCTGCGTCGTGTCACTCCCAGTACTGACCATGCACGTATGGACAAAAGTCAGTAAGAGTCACATCAGATGAGATATCGTCTCACTCTGTTGTTCCATTTTCTGTTATTCTCAAATAAAGACGAGACAACTAGCGTGCTTGCATGGGTGCGTGCGTGCGTGCGTGCGTGTGCCCTTCGAGATATAGACAGAGTAACTGAGAAAAAGTTTTTTAATTAGTGGTTTTATTAGTTACATGAACTAAATCAGATGATATTAGAATATATGACCTCTTTCCCCTCTCCTTCTGTGTGTGTGAAGCTCTATGAGTGTACGTGAAAGAGAGAGAGAAATTTTTTTTGAGGTTAGCACTTCACTTTTTTATACTACTGATATTTACATATATGTATATGAGTGGTATCTGTGTCAATCGATTGGCCCTGATAAACTGACATGTTAATAACAATACAGAAACAATACAGTCTACAAAGTGTAGACAAAATTATTAAATAACGGTCTTCAGAATACAGATAACAATGATTTCTTTTCGCATTTTACTTCCTCATTACATAACATCTTTATAACGGTGGGTGGGGGGGATTTGTAACTTAACGTCCAGCAGCAAACTATGTGCATATCAGGACGTGGGACTGATGGCGCAACACGGGCCTCAGTCCCACCCAGTCACATTATACTGACACCGGGCCAACCAGTCCTAATACTGTTCCCTGTAGTGCCAGGCGTCTGATAGGGGAGCTGCTAGATTGCTAAGTTTTAAGTCTTAGGTATGACTCGGCCGGGATGCGAACCACCGACCTCCCGCCTCGGAAGCGGACGCCTTAACCACTAGACCACCGAGGCGGTCATCTTTATAACGGAATAAAGCGGTTGGTTGGAGAAATTTACATAAGAACAAGCAATAGTTTCTATCTTTTAGATATTATTTGGTTCTGCATAAACAAACAAATTACGCTCATCGTGAAAAGAATGTAACTAGCAGTACAGAACAAACAAGAACGTGTATATGAAGATCTTTAGATAATCCTGTTCTAAAATTAAATAAAACGGCTATTTCACTTCATCCACAGGGAATGAAGACATCGTTTTCAAATAGGGTAACTAATTATAAACAAGAGAAAGTGTAAAGCAAAGACAATAGCATGGAACAGAAAGCGAATGGAAATAAAACCTCCTTAAAAAGTATAACAGGAATGACAAAAAGCTACTTAAAATTATACAATAAACGTTTAGACCACATTGCTTTTGTCTAAAAATGTACAAACATGTGCGTCTCAAAAACAATATTGCGGTAAAGAACAATCGTAGCTGTTCACTAATTATCTTTTTTATGATTTTTTTCTTTTGAGTAAATAAACACTTTTATGGTACCAAGAGATACTTCCAGGCTTTGTGTGAGAAATTTTAAGTCAGTCAAAGATATAAATAATTTATTTGATACAAGAATCTAAGCGAAGAAATAGAGATTTCTGATGCAACAAAATTCATATATTTAATTTTAGTAGTTAATACAGTTTCAGCAACAGTTTTACCCCCAAAAACAAACAGAACTATAAGTGGTTACTGCAGTCCTAACTTGCTCTACAAGGTCTACTTCTTGCCGATGGACACGTCAGCTATGAAACAGAACAGGTTGCAGAGGTCGTTGATCAGATCTGGTCGGGTGTAAGACTGGGTGGGTTTTATTAGAGTAGGGGGACACTGCAAACAACGGTCAAAGTATTTGAACTTCTTCGGACGCTCGGCGTTGTCGAGCAGCAGGACAAGAATTGTCTGGCACGCGCTGTCACCACGCGCGCGTATCTCAGGAAGTGGCTGCAAGAAAACATCGCAAAACTCATCCGACAAATCTTTCGGACCACAAAGCACCACAACAGTCTGCGATTTCTCCACGTTTTCCAGGATGGTCCACATCTCAGTCTGACCCGGCTTGATATCATCCTCATCTGACATGCACGTGACGCGTAGACCACACACGTTTTGTAAAATGGCTTTCAAAGCCAAACCCTTGACCTTCATGTCGTCATCCTGCAGGTCATGAAGGATCATCACGTGCCACCATTTCCGGTCTTGATCCTCGGTTCGACCATCGTTCACGGACTTTCTTTGTGTCTCTTCGTCCGAGTGGTAGGATCTGGCCTGAACTGCCTGCAGGAAGCATGCCTTTGCCGCTTTCTCCTCAGCGGAACCAGAAGTTGCATCAGCAACATTCAGCAGCTTTTGTTTTGCAGCCATAAGACGAACCTTTCTTGGAAGCTCGGGATCTGACCACGTACTGATTTGTGCTTCTTTTTCCGTGGTCTCCAGCAAGCTCAAGAACAACAGAGCGTCATCGTACCGCTTGAGGTTGATGTAGCATTTCAACTTTGTCTCCAGAAACTCAGGGCTGCGAGCCTCTTCGGAGCTAAACTTTGACATCTCATCTAGAACGATAAGACATTCCGTATAGTCCTTGACCATTTCATAGAGTCGGGCCAGTTCTTTCAGCTGACCTGTTGCCTCTGTGCCTCTGGCTGCTCTACAAAGTGTATAGAACGAAGGCCAAAGGTCCTTGTAGTCTGGCACACATGTAGGAAGTGACGACACAAACTGGCACTGCAGCTGCAAAGCGTCTTGCAGCAGTCTACGGCCATTAGCAGCGTAACTTTTTCTGTCGTCATCGTCACTGGCGTTCTCACTTTTCCTCATGTAGATGAGCCCAGACTGCTCGTAAGCGTTAATAATCTGCAGAGGACTACCGCGGGCTTCTTTCTGGTTGATGAGTGTGGTGAACAGATCTAAAGCCTTATCATCATCTCCAATGGAAACGTACAAGAGTCCTAAATCGTAAATGGCTGGTGAATTTTCCATGTGAGACACTTTTATCGCTGTCTGATAATGATGTAACGCATCACTAACATACTTTCCATCATGTTTTAATCCTGCTGGTTTAGGAGGTGATTTCATAATCTTTCTATAATCTACAGACGCAGTAGGACGCTGACTGAAATAAATTGGACTGTATTCTTCACTTACTTTCTTGGCTGACAGTTCTGTAGGTAGGTGCTCAGCAGTTCCTGCTGATTGTTTGTTTGAGGCAAAAGAGGTGTTTGCAGAATACTCGACTCTTCTGGTTTGTTCTTTTCTGTAATACATTCCTCTGTTGTCTTGCTCTCGGCTTCCGCCTAACTGTGTTCTTGTCATGCTGTTTCCTCTGTTTTCAACATTTTCTGTCTCTCGACATGATCCTAGTGTTCGTCTATCAGTGTGGAATCTTCTTCCTCCCCTCTGGCATCCCGACGACTGTTGTATCTGTTTTCTCATCTCGAAAATTGCCATTTTCGTAAATGTCATCCCGAGGTAGTGATGGGCAGTTGTGGTCGGTCTGATTGATATCGCATGTTCAAGCAACTGGCGAGACCTGTCGAACTCATTTTTAAGTTTGAAAAATTTCCCAGCTTTTGTGAGCACGTTAACATCATTAGGTGCTAATTTAAGAGCTTCTTCGTAACACTGTGCAGCAGTTACACCTCTTTCTTTTGCTTTTTCCATGACTTCGGATAGTTCGGTATTCCACGGCTGGTCCACCAACATCCCAAGTTCAGCCAGAGCTTGCGCTTTTTGTCCATCCGGGGCATCGCTGTTCTTGATCTCTAAAAGAAGGTCAAAAGCTCTCAGGGATCTCTGACACATAGCTTGGGAAGACATTCCATAGTAAATCCTGTAGTTAATGTGTGTGAAACGCCTTAGAACAAGTGCCAGCCCAAACTTCCATGTATAATCATGCGGTCTCTGCTGCACAACCTCTTCAAAGACGTCCACTGCCAGTGAAGCAAAGCTCATTCCCATTCTGGAATAACAGTAGGCCATTTCCGCTTTACAGTCTAACGCCTTATCCTCGAAGTTCTCCTGGCCTCGAAGTTCCTGTAACTTTTTAAGAATTTTTTCTCCTTCCACTCTTCTCCCCGTTTCCCACTGCATCACCGCCATGTTCGCTAAGGCAACAATGTTGGTGTCCGTGTTCGGCGATTCCAGAACTTTTCTAGTCTCTTCCAGTGCATCAGACACATCGTTTTTCAGAAACAAAAGAAAAGCAACGAGGTTAGTCATGCATGTCTCTTCTACTGGGGTACGGTAACTATTACAATCATCTCTGTCTAAGTGTAATCGATCCAGAATGTTTTGTTTCCCCTCCAGTGTCAGTTCAGAGTAATTCTTTAGTTGGAAGAGGTGAGGAAATTCTTTGAGCTTCTCCCGAAAGGTGTGTCGGTCCTCCTGAAGAGATTCGTTGTGGGTCTTGTACAGCGCGGGCGGCACTGTACCTTTAAACAAACCAGAAATATACTCAAAACCAAAAGAAACTCAACCTGACACACGGGCAAGGACTAGTCAAATTTCATGCATTCTGGTACAATGATAGCAACAAAAATTCGGTTGACATGAGGTCGCATGGTTTGTTGAATGTAAGCCTTGATAATGACGTGCCTGGCGCAAAAAAGGTGTCCCTTCTGGTGCGCTAGAGTCGGACAGTGATTTTATCTGGCGCAGCACGAAAAAAAAGCAGTAAGACTAGAATGCTCTTTGCAAACATAGGGCACCACCCACTAGCAATAAAAGCAGATGCTCGTAACCTCCGAGAAAGACCGCCCGTCAGCAGCAGAAGAATGCCAATACTGAGCGCTACAGATCGGGAAAGAGCCATCGGACGACTGCAGGCTGGAAACTGCCCAAGCGTCGTCGCGCATGCACAGGGTGTGGAAGTTCCCACAATCTGTCGTTTGTGGGCTCGCTTTCAAAGCCGCTGGCACCAATCGGGATGGAGTCAGAAGGAGACGACCTCCTGTCACAACTGCACTACAGGACGGGCAGATCTACAGCAACCACCTGCGCCAACCGTTCTCTGTCACAAAGACAGCCCGAGCCACTGTCGGGAGCCATGGAGCTGCCATCAGCCAGCAGATTACACGCCGATTGTCTCAGCGACAGCTGTACTATCGCCGTCCTGCGAAGCGATCAACGCTGACTGCACGAAATCGGTGACAGAATGCGGTGGGCCCAGCAGCATCTGATCGGGACACGGCGGCGAAGGCGAGACATCTTTTTCTCCGATGAAAGCCACTTTTGCATCAGCCACGCGGACACGGCCACATCAGACTATGGATGAGGTGGAATGAGCTTTTGCCAACAACATCTTGCAGCACGACCTTTGGCGAGGCCCCAGCATCATGAATTCGAGTGGAGTTGGCTTCAACTGACTCGTGGGGCCCGTGGTATTACAGAACTTTGGCCCTGGACGAGGAAACAGCGTGAAAGCACAAGGCTATGTCGACCAGCTGCTGAGGCCCCACGTCGTGACATACTTCCAGCAGACGACAGCCTCACCTTTCACCATGACAATGCCCTCCCACACAAGGCAGGGGTCACCACGGCCTTCCTGCAGCAAAACAACGTTCAGTTGATCCCTATGAGACCACCTGCAAAGAGAGCTGAACGCTTTCCAGCCAAAGACGACAACACCTCGCCATGTGGAGCAGGCCCTCGGGCAGATCTGCGCAAACATGCCTTCGGTGATGGTGAACCGTCAGGTACGCTCCATGCCCGCCAGGTGCCGGGCCGTTGTCAACGCCAAAGTCGGAACAACCCGCAACTGAGTTTGGACTCCGAATTCGAACGTTTGATACATTCTGAACGCTTTCTTAGCGTGGCAGATGAACATACATTGTGCAAAAACTAACTGTATATCGATCGAATAAAACCTGTTTGAATGAATAAAAATTCAAATAAAATCACGAACTCCCTCACTTTGCCGATGGAGACTGAGCAAAATAGAGATATCAGCCAGACTCAAGCGAGCAGGCGGAACTGTTTTGCTTCCTCTGTACAGAGTCCTGGATCCTTCTGTGTTTAGTAACAGCCAGATTCAGCTAAATGTTGTAAGTAGCCGTAACAGTTTTGCCATTATTCTGATTTCATTTTATTACCACGTACACTAAAGGTCTTTTTTTAATAATAATAATATTTGGACAAGCGAGACTTAGACAGAAAGTCGACGTTTCATAGCATGGCTCCTTCTTCAGGACGGCACAAACAGATAAACAAATAAAATGGCCACTTAGCTGATAGAGAGGCTGGTCATACACGGTCGATGGACAGGAGGAAAGTGTGGGGAAGAGGGACAGTGCGTGGGAAGTAGTGTGTTAAACGACCAATCAGTGGCGAGGAGGCCTACAGCCAATAGAATGGAGTGTCCTATCAAGGCAGGTGAAAGGGGACGGGGGAGAGGGTAAGAAAAATGAGGTGCGGGGGTTGTTACAAAGACAAATAGGAGAGGGGAAAGAGGAAATAAGACGTTGGTGGAGGAGAGGTTAGTGCTTTAAGTTCAGTCCTGTTGGGGACATGGTGTCGAAATGGGAAATAAAATGAGATTCTATGTTCTTGGGGTCTATGGAGTCAGCAGCCATTTGCCAAAATGCACAGATTTTCATGGTGTCATGTTGTGCGGTGGAATGTTGAAGTGTCTTGCAGATGGGGAGTTTTTTGTGTCTTGTGTCAGCGAGGTGTTCCTTGAAGCGGTCGTTGAGTGTACGTAAAGTCAGCGGATGTAAAGCAGAGTAGGGCAAACGGTGCATGAGATGGCGTAGATTATGTTTTTGCTGGTGCAGGTGAAGTGAAGGAGGTTTTAGGCGTGTTGAGCTGTGTGGTGGTACTGAGGTGTGGGCATGTGTGACAGCGGACAACATTGCATGGGGTGATGCCAGGGGGGTAGATGGGACCGGGTGCCTAAACCGAGTTTGGAATGAACCAGAAGGTCACGTAGGTTCTTGTCCCGCCGGGATGCATAGGGAGGGGGTAGACTGAAGAGATGTGGTTCAGATTTGGATAGAAGTGTCAGTTGAAAAAGAAGATTCTGCGCAGGGGAAGGTTGTGGTGATGGTGGGTGAGGACGGTGGTGGGGCGAGGCTCTGCGTGTTTGATGCTGTGGGTGATCTGGAGTGCGAGTGTGCGTGGTGTAGAGGTGTTTTTTTTTTGTTTGTTTAGCAGAGTTCAGAAGGTCTAGAGGGTAGTTACAGGTCAAGAAGAAGTCCATCATTTTGTCTGAATGTTGGTCGAAGTCAGTGTCTTCAGAGCATAGTCTGCAGAGTCTAAGGAATTGTGAGTAGGGTATGCTGTGTAGTGTGGAAGGTATGTGTGTGAGTCTATGGGTTTGTAGTGGATGGTGGTTGCTAGGAGGCCGTCCTGTAAAGTTAAAGTTATTGTCGAGGAAGGTGACAGATGTGCTTAAGATGTTGAAGGTGTACTGTATGGCAGGGTGGAAGTTTTGTATGCATTGAATGTATTGCAGCAGCTGTGACTCAGAGAAGGAGGTGGCGCCCAAACCGTCATCAATAACCCGTTTGTACAGTTCTGGCGTCGAAACTGTGTGGCTGTTGCGGATGTTGTATTCGAGCAAACCCTTAAGGGATAGAGGTGGGGCACTGTCAAGGGTGGGGTTAAGGTGGGTCGCTTTGGGGCGGGGATGGGGACAGTGTGGGGCAGTGTGAATTATGGATAGGGCTGCGATGGTTAGAGGCGGGATGGTTATGTAAGGGGTGAGGCGCCGTCGGTTAGGGGTGGGGGTTAACGGGCAGAGGTGGAGTAGGGGCGAGGTAGGAAAGGGTGGTGTTAAAGGTGGGGTTAGGTGTGGCGAGGTGTTAAGGATGAGTAAATGGGATTGACGATTTTAAAGGTAGTTTTGGAGGTCAGCGGTGGGGTGGGGTTAGGTTGCAGGGGCTAGGTACGGTTTGGAGTTACGGGTGGTGTTAGAAATGGGTGTTGGGTAGGACTGAAGGATTGCAGTCACTAGTTTGTGAGTCTTGTACGTGTTGCTACAGATGCTGTTACAGTGGACAAAGGTAGTCAGTCCGTACGCCTCCTCCCATGTTGGTCCAAATTTACTCCAGTTTTTCTAAAGTTTCCTTTGCCAAGAGACGTGTAATCCACATTTTATGCTAGTCCATTGTTATGCCTGGACTAAAGACACGCCAAGGCTGCTTGTCTGGTGAACTTAAAACTTAAAACAAGTAATAACCGCTACCCCACATACATACCACCCTCTTACCCACCACACACACGCGCGCGCGCACACACACACACACACACACACACTCACAAACACATCCTGGATCTGCCGCTGAACTCGAGAGATAAAGCAGGGTATCATGCGATAAAATGAATCGATACATCCCAAAATGACAATAAAATCGTAGCAAAAAATTATCCGTGGGGCCTTTTCAAGGGTTAGGTTTATTTCATAAATTGGTTAAAGCAGGTTACAGTCTTACTTCATATATAACAAAGGTTAGTAATTAGAGCTGTTCGTTTCTACGCAGATTTCCGTCGGCGCATTTTTATTGCATTTCAGCAAAATATTTGACCTGCAGCTACGTTTCAGAAATACGTTTTCACGAGCAACTACAGTCGCTAAGAGACTTTCAGCTATGCAGTACTCCGTATTTAACCGCCCACGCCCACTCCTTCTCTCCTCGTATCTACTTTCGTTTTCGAATTTCGACAAATTTTCAGTAAATATAAATTTTCAGTAAATATGTAATTTCCCATCGTATTCAGACTCTAGAGAGTGCAGAAGAAAAGCCTGGCGAAGTAGCATAGACTCACCTGTCTCTTTGTGTCCCTCCATTGTAAAGAAATCGGGTCGTGGTGCTGTGGAATTCTGTTTATGTCTGTCCGCCTCCAGACTGGGATCTCACATAGCGAGAAAGTTTTGTGCACAGCTCGATCTACATAAGCAAGCATCATAGGTAAAAATATCTCCGTAGTGCGAGCTCCTTATGGGTCATACCAGCAGTATGGCAGGCAAGTTGTGAAAAGGTTCAACTCATTGCTTTTATGAAAGGCGGTTTCTTCAGAGAGAAGAATGTGTGCACATTCTGTTACTCGTCACACACCACCCCTCACCCTACCTTACTCTCACCAAGGGACCAAGGGCGTGTGGGGCCTGTTCTTGCGTCCGACTCGTCACAAACACAAACACAAGACA
>SMGT01008243.1:40631-51723 GCA_004794575.1 Lanistes nyassanus | reverse complement strand
AAGTATATTAAAGTAGGTATATAAACCTATGTGGTTTCAAGATTTACTGCATCTTAGCAATGTGGCCCCAAAGAGTTAAAAGAAAGCTTAAGCATTATTTTGTTTAGCATTTTTCTGAGTAGTGTTTTGTTATAAAAGCAATCACAAGGCACAAATTTTTTTACAATAATTCAAGGTGCACACCCACCAACAAGCACACACACATGCAGGCTCACACACACACATGCTAGTACACATGAAGTACCCCCAATAGGTTCAGACAAGGCTGAATGAAACATTATGGCTCAAAGGTAAGAATGCTGACAAGATTCAAAGAGAGGGTAGGTAGCTGGCAGACGAAAAGAGGTATCATGCTACACTATACAAAATCCAATAACTTGGATGATAATGACGTCTTATACACATCCTAGTGTGGTGTTATATAAAATAGCTAATTTAAAATATACTACACAAGGAATCATTTACTCACAGATCATTCTGAAGGAGATAAAGAGCAAGCAGTTGCCCATATAACTTGGCAGCTGCCACTCCACCAGGTGCCTGTGGTATAATACACAGAAAAAGTTTTCTCATATTCTGAAGCCATCATGTGAAAATGGCACATTCACAGAAGTGGAAATTAAAGTATATAAGTTAATCTTTGTGTAATGAGTCCTCCATAGAAGTTTTACATGCACATGCAAAGGTGTTTTACTCACTGTCAGAGCTGGTGTAATAAGCCAGTACAACAAATTGTTGTCTGCAATTCATGATTGTCAGTCCACTCACTTTAATTCAATTCCACAATGACAATTTCATCAAAATTGCTTATGCTTTTGCTTACAATAAATTTAATAAGGTAGTCCCTATCTGCACGACTTGCGGAGTCGTGCACTAGTGGGGCCATTCTTTTATTCATATGACTCATGCTGTGTGCGCTAGCAGTGCACATTCTTTTATTCGCACAACAAGCAGATTTTTTTCACTGTTATTATTTGATCACTGATTGATGATGTTATGATGAGATGATTACACATACTATTTGTCAAGTTTGTTTCGAATGTAGCAGTGGCCTACAGTGAGTTCCTACATAGGTTTATGACAATAATCTAGAAGTTGCTTCTTATTAACAGAATTAAACAACAATTGCCATTCAGCCCATAGCCGGATGGATTCTGAAGCCATAGAAAGGTTGGATGCCGTACTGGTCGGTCCTTTCTTTGTGTGTGTGTGTGTGAAAGCAGCCTTCAAAGTTTTATTCATACCCATAATGTTACATTCAGTTGGTTTTTTTAAACTGGCTATATTCTAGTAAGTATTTTGGAATCAAAATTGCTGTAAGGCAATAATCGTATAATCATGATAATAATGCCTCCAAAAATGAGCTATTGGAGGATTTTCCAAGTCTCTATTATTATCATCCAATGGCTGTGAGAATAGCAGAGAAATAGCTGCTGTCACACCAACTTTAAATTTAGCTGCAGGCCTATTTGTTCATCGGAAATACTCGAAAACGCGAAAGCGTACGGCAATTACTACAGAATCACTAGAATTCGCGAATCTACAACTGAACTACGGGTAGCACTGCAGTCAGTGGCGCTGTTCGTGTACTAAAATAACCCATCAACTCATGCATAAGACACCACTTTCCTGTTGATGATTATATATATTAATACTTTCTTTGTTTTCAAACCATATATATTTATGAATTAATTTTGACCTCCAATTCTTGAACTTCAAGTTCCTGAGTAAGCCCAACAAAGTCGATATCAGCGTCTCCAGCCATTTTGTTTCCGGCGTTCGGCATTTCGCGCTAAATGAAGATTTCTTTCTGAGTGGTGAAAATAACTATCATGCACAAAAATCATGTTTCCAACTTTAGTCCGCGCCGTGGTTCTAATCTAAGCCATCTAACATTAGCGATATGTGCGTAACATTATTTTGACTTTTTCCTGGTTTATCATTTTCTGACATAATTTTTCTCTGCGACTAACTAAAGTTCACAGGTCACAGGAAGCACATGTAAACAAAGAAAACTGTTGTAGAAGTTTATTGACTTTTCCAACTTCAGATGGGTTTGTTTACAAATCTCTAACGCTGTTTTGAAACCATTGTATACGCTTGTCAGAGTGCATGGTGTAAAAGAGATGTCAGAAATGTATTAACCGTATTAAATATTTAATATTTTTCAAGATTTTCTAGCGTGCAAATGTTATAATAGTTTCACCAAAAATTATTAGTTATACAAAGTTATAGTACGCCGGAGTACTATGTAATCTTTGTTTACACAGAAAAGAGCATAGTCATCAATTCTGGCGGGGGTTGAGATTTTGATATAAGCATACGTTACTCCTAGTATCCGTGATGTAGTAACAGGCTCATGCTACCAGTTTGAAACCGATTAGATCCTGTCTGCGTTTAATTGTGCAGTTAAACTACCATAAATACCAGTCTATGGCTAATCGAAACTAACCTGTCACCATCGTCTCGATCAGTCCCATGACCGAAGCTTTGGTACCGGAATGCCAGTTGCTTTGCTTTCTTCTTTTTGATATTCTCTATTTGATGTTTATTTTACCACTTTTTCGTCCTTCTTCCTCTTGCAAGCATGCGATATGGCCGTGTAGCCAGTGTATGACTAAAGCACAGCAGCCACGCCATGGTTTTCATCGTTTGGTTGTTGATAACAGGGATTTCTGGGGACTAGCAAGTGTTTTTATTCTTTTGAGGCATTTGTATTTTGTTTTGAAATCAGTCCAGATATGTGTTTTTCAAAACATTTGACTTTTTGTTGTATGTGGCAGGGGTGTTGGGCAGTTGGGTAGTCATCTGTCAGTATCTAGCTTCACACAATCACAGCCATAGACAGGAGGATGGGGGTTGCTACTTATAATATAGAGCTTAATCTTGGTGGGGAAACAAATATTGCCATTTTTCCATAGATTGTTGAGTATCAACATCACTGGTGTAGCGAGGGAAAATCTCATCTTGAGATCAGTTTCTGGTCTGCCATCATTGTGTTGTGAGGTTAGAAGGGACACAGGGCACTTAAAAGATTTGAAAGTTGAATCCATGCATCTGTGTCTTCAATCTTGAACGAGTCAAAAGTGTATCGTGTTCCTTAAAGAAAGTGGTTTACGTGTACATAAAGGTTTAATATTTAAATTCCAGTTTGCAGTATACCACAGATTATTAGGGGGTACATTCATTCCTCTTCAATCACATTAGTCATTCACATTTCACACATTGCAACAGTAGAGTTACATTTATGTGGAGGATCCCCAAAGTTATTATACACGTATCATGTAATACTAATGTGATTTCCTGGTGTATTTGCCTGTTTGCTTTTTCGCCCATTGTTGGGGTTTTATCTGTCATTACAGATATATAAATAGTGTGGATGCACAAACCAGTGCAGTTTTAAACTATTTTTACAAACATGTACTGCAGCATTAGTACAGCAAAATGAAATTTTAAGTAACATTATTGTATAGGTGATGTGTGTGTGTGTGCATGCGTGCCAGTGAGCGTTCCCACACACATGCATACAGTTCAGATTAACAGTGTTTAAACTGAAAGCAGCTATGAAAACACATCTTGAACATATAGTGTGGCTGGATTTTCTGACAGAATTTTACTTTGCTCAACAATGTTGGTGTTGTGCAGCATCAGAAGACTCCCAAACTGTTCAGGATGATGCCATGAAGGATGAAGAAGAGGAGGAAGTTGACTCAGAGGAAGATGGTGACTGCTTGCAGAAGGCTAAACAGGCTCTCACAGGACGCGGGGTCACACTGTCTGACCTGATGAACGATGGTCTGATCCATGCAGGACAAAATGTCTTGTCCATTGACTACAGGGTCAGCTTCTGATGATCTCCTGATATTCTTGTCTGACATCATTGGGTTCTTTTATGTAATCTGATGTGATGTTCGTTGCTTTTCAAGTTTTTAATTCCTTACTCAGCTATTATGTGAAAACAGCACATCTGATCTAAGTTTAGTTTGATGGTTTTTCCTGCTACAATTACTTGGATAGGCCATGAGGCAGTTTTAAAACAAAGCCCCAGATATTCCATACTTCTTACCAAAAAAATTAAAAACTTTCAGTGAATTTGTCACATTCACAAATGTTTTATGCAAGACGAAGACAGTATTAGTGCTAGGTTGAGGAAAATGGCATGACTGCAAATATATTATTTATATTATTATATTATTTTCATTCGGACATTTATACTGTGTTGTAGGGTCAGCGTTTTGAAGCAGACTTGCTTCCTTCTGGTAAGATTCAGTGGCAAGGATCAGAGGAAGAATTCAGCACTCCTAGTGCCTGGGCCACCCACTGCAAGCGGCTGGTGAATCCCATAAAACGCTCCGGGTGTGGCTGGGCATCAGTAAGCCTTATTTCTTGTGAACACTTATTATAAACCAGATGGAAAATGCCAATTAGAACCATTAATTATTATTCAGTGGATCACCTGTCTGGTTTATGTCTGGAAATAATACCCCAAAAATTAATGGTCCCTGAGACTCATATGCATAGACATTTAGACAAGTTTTTAAGCAAACAGCTAAAAATGAGAAGACACAAGAATGTAAATTGTTATTTTGTTATAGCCTTTTATAACCAATGAGAGCAACTTCATTTATGTTCTCTATTTAAATGTGCAGTGTATGCACATTATGTAAAACATATATGCATATTTCAGAATTGGTTTTGAACAGCCGTTTTTTTTTATGTGACATCATCTGATTTATTAAGGTAAAATATAAAGGCCGCAAACTGGATACATGGAAGACTGTTTGGTCCCGAAAACATCGGACAAATAGCCCATATCGTAGCAATGTAAGTGTAATTAAATTCAGAGTTAATTTAGAGGAAGACTTAAAGTTTTAATTAACTCTTTGCACTCACTTTATAACGTCAGTCGGAAGGGTCCGAATACCCTTCATGGCGCGTCAGAATGTATGTTACGATGGTTTTTAAAAATCTTGCAGACGCACTTAACAGTGTAAGGAAGCTAATCTTAGTATCTTTGGAAACTCCACCATCAATTGTATCTCCTGCACTGTTTAAATGAGTTGCAAAAATTTAGATTCGGCTTGCCATTAGTTTTCACTAACTACCTGCTTACCAGGACAGCTATGTAACTCACAAGAAATGGCTGCCGGATGGAAAACAAAATTATAAATCACATTAAGTTTGGTGGATAAAGAGACTTTAAATATAGTTTAGGCCGAAAGTTAAGAGAAAATGCTTCATCTTGGATTTTATTCAAGGTCAGAAAGTAATGATAATACACAGTTCAGAGATGTCGAAAGTGACCAAACAGTGACGTGTGGAATTTGACTTTTTTATTTAATGCATACAGTAACAACATACAACACCAAGTAGTAAGTAATATTTAAACTTTTCCAATAAAAATTCTATAAAAATTTTGAAGTCCAAGAATTGGTCATTCCAATTAAAGTATATTACTGCAAGTATCTTAGTTTATTAGCAGCAGTTTTTTTAAACGTGCCAAAATATGTGCGCTATGTGAGTGCAAAGAGTTAAATTGAAAATACATGATTTTTCTAGTATGTGTTTTGATGAGTTTAATATACTTTAAATTTGGTCCATCTTAACTTAGAAAAGACGGGCAAATCTTTGTGTTGTCCAGAACGGAAATACAGGAAGCATCCATGTTTTAACATAGTTAAAATGTTTTTCAAATGACTGGGTAGATGTGTGATGATGAAAGAGAGTTATTGCATTTCAGTAGTAGTGAGTATAACACTAGCTTGTTGGATTTTTCCTGTGCAGTCTCCTTATCAGGCAGCAGCAGATGCTCAGAATGGCTCCAGTCCTGCTCTTATCTGCAGCCAAGAAAATGGTAAACAATATGCAGAGCAGCAAGATTCTGTGATTCTCAACTCTTCAGCCTCAGAAACATTTCCTGTGACTGGGCCACCACCACCGCTAGTTCCTAACAACAATTCAACTACAGTCAGTGTCTCAAAAAATCAGTGAGTTTTAAGGAGTAGCCCTGAAAGCATGCATTTTTCCTTGTTAGCTGTGAGCTAGTGTCTCTAAAATGTTACTAGCTACACTTTTTAAAAAAATACCCAGTTTCTATCCTGGGCCACACAAGTAGTCACAAATGTTTAGGTACTGTTCACTTGCCAATTGCCATAACATGTAATATTATCATCTGTCTTGGGACTGAATATTATTTATTAATTTTTGCAAAGAAGAGTGAAAAAAATCTCCTTTAGCATGTCATTTTAAAAAGCATCAAAAGCTGCACCTCTAACTTTTTCATTTTAAAACTTTATTTACTTATTTATTCATCATATTTCTACATAAATGTACTACTACAAGCAGATTCTTGTTTTGATCAAGGTAATTGTCAGCGGCAGCTTTTATTTATTATTGAGAGTTTAATTCAAAAACTCCAAACTCTTTGGGTTGACTGGTTATGTTATAAGTACAGTGCTTCCACACTATGGGGAGATGGGGTCCTATTATGAAGCTGAAACAACCACCAGACTGATAGCTGCAGTAAGATAGTCAATGAGGAGAAGAGTTTAGTGTTTGGAGAATAACCATAGGTCTGCACAATGTTTAAGTCAGGATATAATCCTAGGCCACTGCATGGCCTTCCATGTGCAAGTCCAAACACCGACAACAGATCTATCTATCGCCCTATTAAAAAAATTAACAATATTTAACAGTCTCTTCATTGCGCTGAAAGCCACGTTTTCCCTTTTGCACTAGATTAACTGAGCATATAAATTCAGGAATGTTTTTTGAAACCTCTTTGCTTTATGGTATTTTTTGAACGAGTATTGCAGGGTTAGATATGTGTGGGCATTAACCTAAGCTCAAGTGAACTCTTAAAACTATGAAATTGTTTATAACTAAAATGGTGCATAAAAAAATTCAGCATTGAAGTGCCTACCCTACAGATAAGGGACATAATTATTGAACACTGGAGGGGAGGTTGCATCCCTCTTTCAGTTTTTGCTGTTTCCTGAAAGTTCTGTTTTTGCAATGAAACAAAAGAAACCATTTTTTCCTTTGAGTAGTACAATCTCTTTCTTCGGTTTTTCAGGTCATATACAAACATGTTTAATCAAGAAGTACAGGAAGAAGGTAAATATTGTATACTTATATTTTATTATTTACATTTTATTATTACTTTGGTTGTTCTGTTCCATGCTATCTGCTGTTGGTTCTGCCTCTAATGACAGAAGTAAACTCATAGCTCTGTTATATCTGCTATTGTTGCTGGTATAATGGTTTGGAGTTCTAAATATTGACGTGTTTTTATGAAGTATTTTAGTTTGTGGGGAGAAATCCCAGGATGTTTTGCCAGATCAGGGAGCTAGAGTTGTAATGTTTGTTGGCCTCGCCTACCAATTGGTTTAGTATGTTTTTTCACCTTTACTTCTGGTGAATATTTTTACATAGGATTTTGGGGTTTTTTTTCCTACCTTTGAACCCAGACATAATAGACAAATTATCTAAAGATATACAGTAAAACGTTTGAAGAGCGACCTCCCCTGGGGAAGCGTAAAAGTGATCTCTGCAGGTGGTCTCTCCTAAAAGGTAGAGGTTATGGAGGCAAAGAACAGCACTCCTTTTCACACCAAAAGTAAATGCTTTCTCTTTCTCTTCAAATAAAATATATAATTTATTTCCATTTGATGTTTATTTTTAAAATCAAGTATTGTACTGTGCCAACAGTGCAACATTATCATGAGGAACAATATCAAAACCTCCCTTTCACTCCATGCAGGCACAATCACTTCACACACTTCACACCAGTCTACATAAGTACACTTGATCACCTCAAGGTTAAATTCTCTTACAAGAAAACTTTACATGTGCTGAGGAAAAAAGTCAGAAATATTTTTCTGGGTTGCTTCTCCTGTCCCTTTTATGCAAATGACCTACAAAATAAGGAACAAATGTGAAATCATAGAACCTGTTTATTTAATTTCATCAAAGCCTTCTCCAGAAACAAAAGCATTGCCGCATAGATCTTTTGGTTAAATTCAAGCATAGTGTACTCTTATGCAAGAGACACATTCATATTTCACACAGCATAGAATAATGTCTTTATTATTGTCATACATTGCAGACATGAAAAAACACTTAGTCAACAAAAGCAAACATTTTTTGTGACAATTGTCAGTTTACTGAAACCACACACGCAGACAATTTGTGGTTCCATCGCTAGTTAGACGTTTTGGATAGGTTCAAGTGTGCTTGTGGTAGGATCATACTCATTTTTGACAGTGTAGACAAATGTCTTTATTTTTGTTATACAAACAGTACAAAAATAAAGATCATCTTTAGTTAGCAAAAGCACATCTGTGATCTCTCAAAACCACTTCTAAGATTAAGCGGTCCAAGATCTAAGACTCAGACGATGGAGGTGCTCATTCCTAGTAGTGTTGTCACCACTGACTACTGCCCACACCCCGGTTGAAATTTCCGACAACATTCATAGATCTTTGTTGAAAGTTTCCCACAGGCACTTTCAAAAGTATGGATGAGGAGCCATGGAGGGGGTCGGGGAGTTCCTGGTCACTCTAGCAGTGTTGGCGGTCAGTTGGGACTGCACAATACTGGGGTGGTCGCTCTTTCAAGGTGCATTTGTGTTAAAAACCAATCAGTGCCAACCATTTGTGGTCATTCATACCAGCAGTTCGCTCTTTGCAGTGGCTGCTTTCTAATGTTTCACTGTATATAAATAAATATTTTACTAGCCACAGCTTATGAAGGTTCTGAATTGTTAAGTCTTCAAGAGGTCTATGTTTTTCATCATTTTCATAAATATGAAATTTCACCGTGCATCAATGTAATGTGATGACAGTTTCTGCTCTAAATATTTCCCTGATGTGTGCAGCTCTCAACCTGTCCATGTCTGGTCCCCATGCAGCCAGCAAAACTAATGGTTCAGCAGATGACAGTAAGAACTTGGACAACAAGGGCATGGAGAATAAATGTATAAGTCCATGTTCTAGTGCCTCTCCACAACAAAACATTACAGTCAAGAATCAGACATCGGTGTCTTACAGTTCTCTGGGTTCTCGGAGCATTGACCAGTAAGTCTCGCATAGCACAACATTGTTCAGAAGGTTCCATTTGTGAGTCTTGGAAATTAGAAAACTCTTTCTTAGAGAAAGAAGCTGTGGTGTTCTGTATATGTTTCTGGACAAACAAGAGAATGAACAAGTCATTTATTTTTGTCACAACTGTATTGTTTGATTGAACTCTTCTCCCCCACCCCTGTAGAAATGGACAATAATTTCGTTCCTGTAGACACCACACTGAGTATTTGAATATGCATGTATATGTCTATAGTTATATGTATAGCAGATGACAGATGACATGTATATGTCTATAGTTATATGTATAGCAGATGACAGATGACGTGTTATGTCTATGGTTATGTGTGTAGGCTGAATTTGTAATATATTTCTTTAATTTTAGGCAGATCTATTGGCTCACTTCAGTTTTGTTTGTTTTACAGCAGTCCAAATACTTTTGTAAAGTGTGAACATTTTGCCACATTGGGTAGAACACAACCCTTCAGTGTCTCTGTTTCTACCAATGCAATGTTGTTGATGGTAAGTAGGATCATACATATTTTGTAAAACTGAAAAGAAAAAATTACAGTGTGTACAGCATAAGTGTCATTTTCCGGATCATTTGGTTAACAACCACTTGCAAATTTTAACAGATCTTTTCAACTCATTTAACACTGAGTATTCTTTTAGTGTTTCCTTAAAGAATTTGACAATTTTTGCTTCCTTGATCCGGTGACTTTAGTCTTGTCCTTTTTTTTTTCCTACTTCCATACCAATGCAGGATTTCCACAGTCACTTAACCACGTCAGAAATAGTTGGATATTTGGGTGGTCACTGGTCCCAGCAGACTCACCGTAAGTAGCTGTCCAGCTTAAGATTGAAATTTGCTGCATATATTTCTTTATTAGTTAAGATGAAATATTGAAACTGGATTGCAAGAACAGTGGGTTTTGCTAAAGATCTAATATCTAAATGGTTATGTTTCACATTCCACTGAAGATACAGGGGCTTTAAAAATTCTCTTTTATGTTCATGAATGTCAAAATGGAAACATTTTCCTTATCAAAAAAAGGGACCAGATTTCTAAAGTATGTAACCAAACAAAAGAAAATCGCTGTTCAGTCATTGTCTTCTTTAAAAACAAAAAAAAAAAAGAAATCACCAAGTAGTCTTCAAAGACATGCCAGAATAAGAAATTATCAATTGGATTTCTCAATGGTATTTCAAGTTTGTTGGTCTCGACAGCCTGTCGGAAGTTTTCTCTCCAAAATGTATTAAAATAGCAGAATCAAAAGGATTTTTCGGTGTGTTAATATATAATCACTACATAAGTGATGGATTGTCTCTCTGCAGATGTAAGAATCACTCAGGCCTATCCTTGTAAATGTCGTCTTGGTGACATTGACAAGGCACCCATTGTTGAGGAAGAGGTAAGCAATACAGGGATCACTCTTCATGAAAACAGCTGATAGAAAGGTTTTTAAAAAAAGCAAACGCTTTATGCATTGTTTATGAAGATTTTTTAATTTCTTAAGTATAAGATTGAAGGTTAAAGTATTAATCAAATGATCACATGCTTAAGGACACATTTTTTCAGGCTGTTTCTCATTTATTGGCATTCGTGAATAGACAGTGGTGTGAATAGACAGTGGTGCATGTGTTTGTGTCTATAAAACAGCTAGTAGTACTTATCTGAGTTTAGCCGTTTTGATAATTATGCTGAGGAGATGCACAGACAGAAAAACATTCAAGATGAAGTACAACTGTATGTTTGTGAACACATACCATTACAGGGCTGCCTACCCGTACGGAAATTCCGTATTTTGTCCGGAAATTTTGAAAAATCGGCAAGCATTACTGAAAATACGGAAATGGATTTTGCGTTCCGGAAATTAAAAAAATTTTTTTTTGAACTTGTTGGTCTGTGGGCGATTTTCTGAAGCAGTCTACCGAAGATTGCTGATGTTGCATCGTGGTACAATGGGGTCCTACGATTTACCGAAAAGCCACGAATAGCCACAACTTAAAGC
>SMGT01008243.1:0-37091 GCA_004794575.1 Lanistes nyassanus | reverse complement strand
CCCCCCCCCAATGCAAACACGTATGTATGGAGATTAGTTTTATTCCTCAAGCTGAGATTTTTCCCAAACTTTTAACCTGTCCTTCAACAAACCATGCGACCATCACCCACCTCTAGCTGCATATCAGCTGAAATCTACAGACCATGTGACAGGCTCACTGAGCATTCATACAGAAGAAAATGCAGATAAGTGAACTGAAGAAGTTGGAGAAGCCTTCCTATTTGATGCCGTCCCTAGTCTTCTGAATGTGATTAAAATACTTGGTTACGGATTCTGTAATCTGTGGACTCTTGTATATGAGTGTAAAGAAATCCTTTTGTGTGCACACACCCTGATACATGTAGTGCTGCCACACCCGTTGGAGCTACAGCTGCTCTAAAAGTTGCCAGTGCATGTACAGTATGCAGACCTCACTAGGAGTGTTTTTTTAACTAGGGAAATATTTATCAAAGAGTTCTTGACTTCTGTCTGATTGCAGGTTTTTGGCAATCTTATTAAACATTTGATCAATTGTGCCCAGTTAAGAGACACCTTGAAACTGTAGAAGCTTCATCTTCCATGAGATTGGTTCTCTGTTCCTACAGTATTTGCTTTTCTTTGCTGCCTTAGACTATTTTTCTTTTACTTTTCTAACTATAGCAACACCTCATTACTTCAGCAGTGTGTTGCTGCAGCACATTTGTATTGCCAGTTTACAATATTAACAAGTTTTGAGTAACCATATGGGAAAAAAATCAACATGGGTTTGGAAGATCATAGGCTTTGGCTTTGACAGGTATATCCTGCATGCTTGGGATAAAACTAACAGTTTAAAGTAGTCACCACATAAAATCTTACATTTCAGTTTGTCCCCATTCTCCCCATCTTCTCAATCCCATCTTAGTCGCTAGCATAGTCTGTTGCTCACTTGGTTGTCATTTGGGAACAGCGCACATTAGCCCACTTTAGTTGCAGCCACCTAAAACAGTTGTTGACATTGTTCTCTGTGAGGTGGGAGGGTTTAGTTGTTTCTTTGTCACTTTCATGCATGTATTAAGGACTCTAATGAAACACACCTGTCAGCAATTAAATATTGAGTGTAACCGTACTCAGGAGAATAGGACAATTCTTAGTTTCTTGAATGACATAAAGAATTCCTGGCAGATTTATTTTTTTATAGTCTACAAATTATTATTAACTGCAAAAACGAAAAATATGTTTATAGCAATAGTAGGCATAAAACTTTTGCATTATGTTTAACGCTTACTTACCCCTTTACATACCAACATAGGATGCCATCAAAGAATTATGTTGTGAAGTGATGGTAAAAGTCACTATGAGGGAGCTAGCTCTGTCCAGTCTTTGCTTGCGTCTATGATTTCTATTGTCATTATCATCTGACCGAATTTAAAGAACTTGCAAACAAACTAAAATATCTCGGATCCTGACAGATGTGAACTCATCTAAGTTGTGCATTATAGACTGCTGTGCTTTTTTGTAAAAGATGTGGTTCTTTGTATATTCTATAAATTTTCAGAAAATTTTTTTATATGTCATTGTCATTTGAAAATTTTCCAGTCATATAAAATAGTTCTATAGAGTACCTGTAATTTGCCTTTCATTTTTGACGTAATATTTTTTTTAAGTTTTCAGCAACTCATCAGTTTTCCACCCAAAATAAGGATAATGGATTTTCTACTCCTTCATTGGTCATCGTAGATCTTCCCAGTCCATGTTAAAAGTTTTTTTTAATAAAAAAATAAGTGCCTTGTTTATAAATGAACACAGTTGACATCCTGAAAATATTTTCTTTGTACCTTTTGTTTAAAATGGAAAGGACTACTTTTTTAGTTTGTATCCTGGAAGCATTTTTTAGGGAACATTATTTTCATTAGAGTTTCCAAAGATAGGGTGTTATAAATAAACCGGTACCCAGCTGTACAGTTTACAGTGGTCATTTGTCAGCCTACACATCAGATAAGTAAAAGCAGTATTGATGACTGGGAAAAAAACCTAAGTATTGTGAAAGAAAACACCACTCACCTTTGCAGCTGGAGGTTCTGCCGGTATACCTGTACCCTCCTCATTTGATAGATTTTTGTAGTAAAATGAAATATCGTATTAAGGGATGAACTACAAGGAAGTTAGCGGGCTTAAGGGAAAGGTACATGTACTCTTCAAGGTTATGGAGGTGTCTTTCAACCAAGGTGTCACCATTAAAGTACTTTTTGAAGCTGCGATTGCACATATTTATAAACCACTGACAAGTGTAACTTTTTAAACAAAGAAATTTTATGTTTACGTAATTGGGAAGGCATGCTTAACTACATCATATTATGGAAACAGCAATAATGACAAAGGCAACCACATACATGGAAGACTTTGTCTACTTTTGATGAAGAAACTATCCCCAGTAACCATCTCCTCCTCCGATTTAGTGACAGTTTTTTTTTTATATGAAAGTTTTGATCCCGTTTTGTTGCAAATGTAGCAAGATTGTTTTCTTATGACTTGTCATGGAAACCCCGTGTTACATGGAGATTGTAGTTGTGGCTACGTGGTCACGTTCTGCTGTAGAAGTTTGTGAAGATGACAGCTTGTGTCAATACAAGGCTGAGTCCGAGGAAGGGCCCAGTACAGGTATTACCCTGTTACTGTCTGTACTTTCTGTTTACTTGGTTCTGTGATGGTGCTTGTTGAGTTCATAGAATTGGCTTGGTTCCAGCCACCCACCCACACCTTTTCTCCTATTCATCTTGTCAAGTTGGAATAATCTCAAGAGTAGGGTAGAAGTTTCTTGCTGTTGGCCTCGTGCTGTGATTGCAAATACTTTTATACAGTTATGTAGAAAGTTGTCAGAAAGACAAACGTCAGACTTTTGAGCCAGACAAAAACTCTATGTTAGATAACAAGTTTGGGCATTTGGGATGCTTTCACAATTCTTGAGATGAAAGGTATTTAAGACGACTGTGTGGGAAAAAATGATACAAGTGTTACAAACCATGAGGACCACTTGGTCGTCTTAATCTTCATACTGGGATTGCAAATGCTTTTATGCGGAAATTTGTTTAAAAATATGCACATCAGACTTTTGTTGTTACAAAGCTGTTTCACGAGAGAACAAGTCTGGAAATCTGGGATGCTTTCACAGCTACTGTGGTGAAAGAAAAGTATTTAAGACTACTGCGGGAAAAATGTATTACAAACCATGAGGAACATTCGCCAATACAGGGTGAGCACAAAATCACTGCTTGATCTTGTGTAGTTATAAAATCAAAACTTACTGTAAGATTCTTACATAACTGGTGGCTACAGTTGCATAAACTCATAAAGTTTAATGTGCTGTCACACACATTTGATTTATTTACATTGTTTATTTATAACTACTTGCATTGTGTTTTTGTGCTCACTCTGTATAATTTTCCCCAGTTAACCTAGTGAATGCTTTCTCTCACAAGAACAAATGAATGAAAAAGTGCATCTGGAAACAAAAGTATCTGTTACATGTGGTTGGCTTTAATATTTTTTTAGTATATTTAAATCATGCACCAGCTGAAATCTTACACTGTGCCATTTAGTCCTTCCAATTTTAAAAAAAAAAGCTTTGTAATGGGGGATAGGGACATCTGAATAAAAGTTAATTCAATGGGTGAATGAATCTTAGCTTATTGTGCAGTCAGTGACTGCATTGTGTCACTGTTACTTGGGAAGCTTCTCCGAGCAGTTTATTGCAGGGTCCCTCCCACCCACCCTCTTCTGATGTCTCCTTCAACCTTTCACCATATGCCATTTGCTATTTCTTGTAGTCCAGAGCTGTTTAGTGTTGCATGAGATGGCCATAGTTGCCTTTGAGTTAACTTCAGTTACTTGCTTGTCACTTTATCTGAGCAACATTAGCATCATCTTCTGTTCCACAGTTCCAGATAATCATAGGTTCTGGTTCCTTGTCTGGCTACCAGCGGCAAATGTTTACAGAGCTTGGCATCAGGATGTTTTCTAAGGATACTCTAGTTTCCTCCCCTACCCTTTTCCCCAGGACCATTCCTTGGCCTTTCTCCTCCTACTCTCATCATTGAGACGACCTTCATTGCTGGCTTGATGTTAACCAGGCAACCTCGCTCTTTACCTTCTAGCCCTTTATTCTTGTAGATAACGTAGTTTTTCATGTCATAGCCAAATTTAACAAGACCATTTTGTAGCAACAGTAGCTTGATTTTTTTATGTGATTTGATTTATGGGTGACAGGCAGTGGCATTATAGCATCTGTTACTGTATTGATCATGTACATTTGGAAGTTACATAGTTACAATTAAGGTAACTAGAGGTAAAAAGGTTGCCTATGGACTGTGCTAATACATGTATTGACATGAATTTTTCCATTGATGTTAAATTACAGGTTATGTACATGGTAATTCATAGTTTGTGTATTTGGTTTTGTATACAACCCCAACCAACCACCCCCACACTCACACACAAAATGGCATATATTTGCTTTTGGTATCAGAACTCGGATATTTTTCTACCACTAATTCTTGAAAGAACACACTTCATGCACGAGTTTTGATATGAAGTTATAGGTCAGATGTGATGTGTGTGTCCCATTCTCAAATGTGTGCATTTATACATGCATAACTATCAACAAACTTTTAACTTTATTGGGCTTTTTAATTCATTTTACAAATGAACAAGATAAATATGAAAGCTCAAGATCTCATAACAGACATCTTAAAGTTATGTCAGCACTTGAAATAACCTTAAAATTGTTAATCTCACAATTTTTTAATAAATTGTTTGATGAATTCAGGTATCAAACCAAGGTTATAAATTTAAAAGTTTCACAATAAGTATTAAAAGGTTCCACAATAAGTTGCATAATTAAAAAGATGATGTACCCCAACTTAAAGTGGAAATTTAACCATCAGTTGTGATGTCAACATTAAACAGTGTGGGCAGTTTACAGATAGATTTATAGATAATTTCTTTGCACAAGTAGGAGAAAATCGGTAATACTAGAAGAGGACAATCAGCAGTCTTTACTAAACACCTTTCAGAGCAGGGGAGAAGAAAGGTGGATGCTACCTTGACCATGTGGGTCTCATACTTGAAATGTATCGCATTAGATACAGGAATGTTTCATGATTATTTAGTGATTGTTCAGTGATTTAACATTATCCTCACAGAGGATTCTTGTAATATCATAAAATAATAATAAGGGACATAATCAATTTCAGAATCAAACAGGCCAACCAATGTTTAGGAAGATTTTACATCCACAATATCTAAGCATTTAATCGCAAAAAATGCAATAATTTTGACATTTTGTAGCTCAGCATAGGCATCATGGTTCTGTTGCCTACTCAATATCACCTTTTACAAGTGTAATATCATAAACAATGGAAACATGCATATACTTGTGAAAAGCAACATCTTAGTGCATAAAACTTTCCAAAAATTTTTGTCAGTTTCAAAATAGGTCTTTCTCTCTTCATGACCTTTACAAAAACATGACATCGCCGTGATCTTGAGTCAGTAAAAGCTGGGTACCTGCTGGCATGAAAATTCCTTTTCTAATCCACAAGCATATTTAGCATTTACCTAAGGCACAAAACTTGTTAAAATCATTTCAAGTTTTTTAGAGGATAAAACTATGTGAATTCATTTTCTTTCCATACTGAAAAATCACAACCTAATACAGTTAAACTTCCAATCTGCAATCGGAATTCTCAACACACAAAAAACACACACACAAAGGACAATTCTGCTACATCAACATTATAGGAAGTTGAAACAAGTGAAAGAAAAGTAACACTTAAATGTGAAATGCATTAGAACTTTTTTTAATGTGATATTTATTGGCCTTTGCAACATAATACACTGCAAAAACTGTACCTGCCAAACAATGCATATGATCTGTATTTAACTTTTTTTTTAAATAATGCAGTTCTGGGAAAAGAAGCCATGAAGAAAAATGTAACTGTGTGGTCTTAACTGAACAAATAACCGACAGGATTTTTAACCAGCCAGACATCACAGGATAACCAATCACACTTTGTTTTTTCATGGACACACTAACTTGTTTTCAAACTAGGCATTATCATTGAGAAATCACTTCCATGTCTGCACACAAAAATTGTTTAATGAGACATATTTCAATCAACCAGTAAGCGAAACCCTGCTATAGTTCATCATGTTTAGGGCCACTGAACTCTTCATGAGAAATGAACCCATCTTTGTCTTTATCTTCGTGCTCAAAAATCTGAGCCACAATGGTGTTGTGCTGGTCATCAGCGACTTCTGGTGGTGGGCCTCCTGGCAAGTTCTGTGCGTTCTTTGCTTGCTCCTTCAAAAAGCTGGACACCTAAGACAAGTAATGAACCAGATGCCGATGACTGCATGCATGACTGTTCCTGCTTATTTGAAGTCTAGGTCTTTCCTAAATAGATATATCCTGGTTTGCCAATACTGGCCATGTGTTTAAAAAAATGGGGGGGGGGGGTTACCTTATACCTTTCATCTCACAGGGAATGTGCACTATGCACAATGACTTTTGTGCAAAGAATTGCTTTTAGTTCCAAAGACTTTATCGAATGAAGTTTATTCATTCATGCCTGTGCTCTGTTATATCATCTCTTTCAGCAGAGCTCCCTCAACCCCCTCCGCTTGTGCGTCACTTTGGCATGAAAAGGCAGATGCTGGGTTAACTCACAGCTTTTGGTGAACACAGTTACAGTCTATAGGGTTTATTAGGCTATGTGAAAAACGGATCACATGAACAGCAGTTTTATTGTATTTTTTAAAGTATAATTTCAACCTAATATATTAGGCTTGCGAACATCTGTGTAATAGTCTGCAAACAAACCTTTGTTCCTTAAAATGAAATTTATTTCCAAGTAAAAATGTATAAACATTTTCTATAGAAAGAGAATAAAAGCAATGACACCGTGCTATAGATATTGTCTTTTTTGTTCAGTATCCAAAAAGATTTAGTAAACTCTTATATTACTCTTAATCCAGAAATGCACTTTTGCAGCAATGATCAATGTCAAACTTGCCAACAAATAAAAATAACTGTTTTGTTGTAACCATATGTAGTATGCATAATATTTTATCGTGATTGTTTGATTCCTGCGCTTTGTTTGTCTGTCTGGACATTAATTCCTAACATTTCTTTGCTCTGGGTAAACAGCTGATGAAAGATGTCACTTCACTGTTAAGTTTACAGACATTACAAATCAAGTAGGTTGTGCCAACGTCAGGAAGGATTCAACAAGTTATATGAAAACAGTGGGAAATAGACAGGCTAACCATCTGCATTACAGCTCATATTTAATCAAAATTGAAGTAAAAGCTTTTGTGCAGATCGCAATTTTTGCTTCGGTCTAATTGTAGGGACATGGGTACACTGGATAAGCAAGACCACTGAACCACAATAACATAATGGATGCAAAACATCATTTTCACAAATTCTATACATTGCACTAAACAACTGTGCATCATGAGTCATTTAAAAAAAGATCTGTGCAATAAAACCGAAATGCTTCATCAGTCATACCTCTTCTTGAGAAAGCAGCTGGTCTCCATTCATATCAATCTGTTTGAATACATTTGGAGGAACAGCACCATCCTTTATGTCAAAAAGCTCCACTTCAAATACTAGAGTTGACTTTGGTGGAATAATTTCTCCTGCAAGTGCAAAAATCCATTAGATAATGACGTACTCTTAATCATACATCTTCCCTATAAATTTTCCATTGCAGTTTGACTTCAAGCCATTTTCCAGCTAGCAGGACTGGTTGGGACAGATGTCTTTGCGTGTCTGCCCACACATGCATGTGCATGGTTGGCTTGTATGGCTTGTCCTATAGGACTTGCAAGAACGAGAATCAGCGCATGCAGCTGTAGCAGGTCACATGGGTGTTTTGGCTAGGAGGCAGATGCAGCATTGAAATACAATCTGTGGCAAAGCCACAAAGTGAACTAGCAGAAAGGTGTTGTCATTATCAGCTATTAGCAAGGAATGAAAAATATTTGGTAAAGATGTTCACTCTATGACTGAATCAAAGGATTGAACTGTTTACTGGTTTTGTAGCTACATATTTTCTATGCAAGTTAACACATCAGATGTCTTATATTCTGCTCACTCTGTGCAGTTATATACATGTGCATGCATGGGAACATAGACACACATATATGCATCACTAATACTGCATGTCCATATACATGCACGTATCTGTACTATCTGTAAGTTTAATATGTATATTAACGTTTCATTCGCGTTTAATCATGGCAGTTTGGGGCAAAAACATTCTGCCATAAACCAGACAGTCTAGCTCAAGCTATCAATGACTGTAGCGCAACAAGATATCTGTATATCTGTTAACATTTGGACAGCACATGCCTCTTCTGCAGAAAAACATCTGCCTACATTTCACATAAATTGCATCAGGAATTATTTTCTTATTACACACAAGCACCAAATTCAAGCTTTTAGATGAACATGAAAAAAATCCAACTTCTTGAAACTAGGAAAACCAAATGAAGTACACTGCTTTATACCTGCTCCTTGATCACCATATGCCAAGCTGGGAGGTATCGTAAGTTTTCTCTTTTCTCCAACACACATATCAAGTAGCCCTTTCTCCCATCCTTGTATCACCTGGCCAACTCCCAGCTGGAACTCAAATGGCTGGTTTCTGTCCAAGCTGGAAAAGAAACTTCTGGTTATAAGAAAATTCAAAACTTAATATATGTGCTTCTAAAGTCTTTAGGTAAGATAACCATTGGGTATAACAGTTCTTCAATTGCTCATACCTGTGCTTAGATAGTTTCAGTGTTTGATTTTTGTGGGTAAATCTGTACCGATATATTTGAACATACATGGACATTTGTTCAACTTTCTTCTGTACAGCTCTCTGGTGTCAGATATAAACAAGGTTTGTCAAAACTGTGCTTCATCTGCAGATTGTGAATAGATGTACAGTGTCAGTGAATTAGTGTAGTCAGGGTCATTGCAAAGATGATAAACCTATAACAAGTATAAGCAGGAAAAACTCTGCAAGTCATCTGTGCAACTATATATGCTTTGTCAACACCAGTGTGCAACTGTTTTCACTATGCAGAATTTCTGAAAGTGGCAAGTAAGTGTACACTTTCTTTTTTTTTCAATTCAAGGTTCCCTAAAACCTCAAAAACTGAGGAAGTTATGGTCTTCAACACTCTGCTTGGAAATTCTGAAGATCCCTCAATAAGAAACTGGGGTTCCTGTATGTTTGGAGTTTAAAAAAATGTGGAAGTATCTCTGTGTCCAGATCTTTGTGCACAAGTAACACATTATAATAGTGTGTTATCATGAATCCTGTACCAGCAATTTCTGACAGTGTATCTAAACTTGAGGCATCGTGAAACTACACAGGCTGATGAGAAAGAAACAAGGTCTGTTTATAAAGCAGACCAGAACAAATCTGAATCGAGATCTAATTATTTTTTGTTACAGCTAGATAGAATGTGCACTTTGAAGAATCTATAGTGGACTATGGTATCGGTATGTCACTTATGTGTCAAGAATTATAAATTTTTAGCTAATTGCAAATAATTTACCCCTTTAAAAGTTATCTATACTGGTGCTTTCAAGCTCTGATTTTACATTATATATATATAAGAATTATTCCAAAAGATTGCGACATTTGCCCTTCTAACTTAATTGTACCGCAGAAATCGAGCCCGCTTTATACAACAGCCGCTGACTATAAAGAATGCAGTGCGGTGTTGTCATGACGCCAGTAATACCAAATACTGCACCCTCTGTTAACGCCGGGGCGTATAGAGGTATAAATTTTTATAATGCTTTCCGCAAATATATCACCCAGTGCAGTGACCGTAGAAAGTTTTGTCTTTAAAATCTACAGCACAAGACTTCCATCGACATAAAAGGTCAAAACTTTTTTTCGAATTTCTACCCATTGCAAATGGACACCACCACCATGTAGTTTCCATTGTTTTGGTTTTTTTATTATTCTACTGCAACTTGCGTAACTTTGGCCGCAGCTTGAAAACTTTATTCCAAAGTTCGCGCCTTCGGCTACCCCCACGCGCTTATTCAATAATGCATGGTGTAACTAAAATATATTTATGCACACTCACCTAGAATCAAACTTCGCACCAGTTGCTGCTAAAGTGCCAGTGTAGTGCATGGTCAACATGTCATGCTTTTTGGTTTTCCTGTCGCATTTTTCTGGCACGAAGAGTGCCTCTCGAACAAGTTGCTCGTCTGCCGAAGCGTCGTCTGCACTCGAAGGCAAAGCTTTCAAGCAGACGATACTAACACACGCGAAAAGGATAATCCTCAAAGTGGCCATCTTCTTATAACTTCTGCAATGAACTCACTCCTCCGCAGCGGACCAGCCTTAAAGGCTGACAAGGAGACACAGGTCTAGTTAAATACACGCTTTTCTCGACGTGGCGATTTGTCTTATGCTGAAACGCGAGCGGAAGTTAGCCGGGATAATGCTCATACGCTATTGGTTGTTTGGGAGTCACATGCTTTACGTCGTCTGCTGCAGCGTCCACGTAGAACAGTTTCAGTCCACTGTCAAATATCTGCGTGGATAGGAGGAGATGAAGGAGGGGGATGAGAAAGAGGAAGAGGAGGCACAGGTGGAGGAGGAGAAAAGGAAGAAGAAGTTCTAAAAGTAAAGGCCTACTATCACCAAATGCGCATGACTAATAATTGTTAATATTTGTATATATGCATATGGTCACGAAGCTCATGCTGTGTCCACAAAGAAAGTAAAAATGTTTTAAATGTGAAACCAAAGTGCTTTTTGTTTTAAAAAAAATAAGCTGAATGGTTTTAAACATTCGTGTGCAGTAGATGTCTTCCTACAACTAATTTTTTCAAGAACTCTCCAAATGAGCATCTTTACACTCACCTCTCCACCCCACCCAACTCGTACCCCCCACTCCCCAAAGTATTCTAGATGCACGTGTTCTTATCCAGGCAAACTATTTCCTGCCATCCACACGATAAGTTTGAAAGTAAACCTAGCCATACCTTAAAAATGTCGCCGTTAGCAACTTTTTAGAAAACATCGTCGATGGTAACGGACATAGCGGCACGATAAGGAGCCTGCTTGGAAGTGGTAAAAAGCAAAAGACGGTACACCCTTACCTGTCTCAAGACCCTTGAGGTATCATTTTACACTCCTAAGAGGCTTATGCGAAGAAGAAAAGTTAAAATCGCAATAGCACCTGGTATCCATTTCCATGACATTTTGAGAAATTTTGCTGTATTGATTAGGACATCCCCTCCCTCCCTCTCTCTCTCTCTCTCTCCCTCTCAGCTTTTCATCAGCTAGGAAAACTAGGTAAAAGAGAGCTGAACACCCTGCCCCTCCAATCAATCTACTTGCATCTGTCGTTCCACCATCCACGCCTTTACTCCCATGATTTCCCAAAACCCATGTATGGATTGTTCAGGGGTTTTGTGACACTAATTGGGAAATAATACAAGCACACTGCGTATATATCAAAATAGTATGGTTTCAGCTTTTTTAATCTATAAAGTGTAATAATTCTGTGACTTTTCAAAATCAAGATTATTGTTGTTCCATTTTCTCTGGATAGATTTATAAAACAGATGTTACCACAGGCTGCTTCTACTTTCTCTGTGGCAGCTCCACCAATTTTTTTTCTTTCTCTCTCTCTCTCTCTCTTATTTGGTTGCTTTCCCGCTCCCGTGTTATACGTAATTCGTCAACACCTGGTCTAGCTCTGATGTTCTGCCTGTTTTCGTCTTCAGCTGATACAACAGTTGGTACTATTGATCAAAGCGCCATACATGATGGCGCATTCAAACAGAAAAATCTTGCGGCATATTTGTCAGCTTAAGATGTGTGTGCGTGTGCCCTCGTATGAGAGAGAGAGAGAGAGTGTGTGTGTAAGGCGAGACGTAGCTAGGTTTCTTTACGGGGCGCGCATGAGCCAGTACATATAAGTGTGTGTATGCGTGCGTGCGTGCGTGCGTGCGTGCATGCGTGCGTGTGTCTCTGTGTATGTGTTGGTTGGTTGGGAAACCACTTTAAAAACGAAATGAACCAGAATAAAAGGAAGTTCAATCACATTTAAATGCTTCATCGTTACTTGTATTTCATTAACCGTTTCTCTAATTCTCTAAACGCATGACCGTACGTGCAACATGCACAGACGCTTGCATTGACATAGGGGTTTCCCTCCCCCACCCCTTCCCACCACATAAAGCTGGCACGAATCCGAAGCCATCTGCACTCCAGTTCGCTAGCACACGAAAATTGGTGCCTCGGTGGCTTGGCTCTCAAGATGTTTATCCACGTGTAGATATTAAAACTTTGATGTATCGTTGGCCAGCCCATACGTCAAGCTGTCATTTATCTGTCACGGCCTGCTTGCCGAGGCATGACGAAATCGTTTTGCTGTGTAACTAAATGCAAACACCATGGAGTAAATTGGCTTGCGGCTGATGTCTGGCCGGTACACATGTAGCCTGACGAACACGCGGCTGTGACTTCGATTAATCCTCCCAAAACCTATACTACAGGACAGGTACTGGTCTGGGATATGCTTCCATATACTCTCCCCAGTCACCATGCGTCTTAAGGACACTTTAACTAGCCTAACAGTAAATGGAAAAAACCAAGTGCTTTTTAAAATCAATCAAGGAAGTAAATTGGATTTTTTAAACACATTTTCTCGCTCTCCCTTTCTCTCGCTCGCTCTGCGCCAACTCAGCTTTCACATGCGACTTGAATTTATGATTCAATTACTTGTCGACCTCAAAAACTGTTAACCTTTTTGTTAGTTTGCTCGTCTTCCCTGTCTTGTTCTGTCTTCCTTTTTTTTTTTTTGTCCTCTTCTTTTATTCCTCGCTTGTTGTTTCTTTGTATTTCGTAGGCTGAATCTATGAGACAGATTTATACTGTCTTAGCTTTTCTTCTTTTGCATGCACCAGCTATCGAGTAGCCATTATTTTATCTATGGTATAGACATGTCTAGACAAACAACTGGTGACCCCTGACCCCAGAACAGGTACAGCCTTGAATGTTCGCGCCGCCAACGCGAATTTCGTCAGCACAGTCTGTTCCCAATCTGCTGACGTGTCTCTCAATTAGACTGGCGCTATGACCGGGGTAAGGTGGCGTGGGGGAGAGACAAATTCCCCCAAGCGAGCATTCGCTGTCATGCAATTAATCCAGGCAAACTGGTAAGCCGTCACTTCGTCCAGGTATCAAAAGAACTCGACCTCATTTTCCAGCTTCGTGGCTGCTACCAAGCGGCTAATGACGCAGTGGGGATGTTCGTTTTGGTAGCAGAAGCTGACAGGTGTAAACTCCTGTCAACAGCGCCTATCATTTGCACTTTCTTAGCGGTCGTCTGCTTGTATTACCCGTTATTTTGCAGTCGTCGCACTTTGTATCCCCCCACCCCCCACCCCCCCCAATCAGACCGGAGAGAGAAAAATGTGTCTTTCAACATCAAACTTCTCAAACTCTTTTTTTCTTTCAGGGGGAGTGAGGAAGAAAGCCTGTTTATGCTTTTGTACCCCTGCAGTCTTTTATACTGAAGCAACAGGAAGTGCACCCAATGTCCAGGAAATGGCGTTTATCTAGCGTAGTTTTCAACAGTTAAGGACACGGTAGCCTGCTAGTTAGTTTATTTTCACACTATGCTCAAACAGTAAGTTTGCAAACAATTTCAACACTTTGCTCCTTGAAGGAGGTGTACTGCTTGGAGACGTACCACCTTGATTGTTCCCAAGTACATTACGTCCCCTCCCGCTCTCCACACGCCCATGGTGCCACTCGATCCCCGTTCCTGTCCCAGCACGCATGTAAAGGTCATCAACGTACAGCTTACTGTGCGCTCGGCAGTCACAGCTGAATGCACCAGGCCCCGTATGCATGTAAACCGCACTAATTTTATCCCCAATAGCGGATTTTTTTTCTCTCTGAAAACGATATTTCGGCGAAGTTGGAATAAGCTTTCAACTCCTGGACGACCGAATAACTTAATTATTACCGAATAAGGAGAGGAAAATAAGCTATTCGGTTTTCGTGCATTGGAAATTCAAGGAACTTATTCCCGTCATGGCGGCTATTCTGGAATAAGTAAGCTATTCGGGTTTCTTGCGTACAGGGCCTGTAGATTACAGCACAAAAGGGAGGATAAATATATCAAGCGATAGAAAGACAGACTTTACCAGAAACTGAACATTAGAGCTGCTGACGTCATCAGGTGGCATCAGAAACCAGACTAGGTTTACCAAGCCCTTAATGTCTTCTGTGTGTAATAATCGAACCTATTATCTTGATATCACTTTTCGTATTTGACAACGAGAACAAAGTATCATTAGGAAAGAGCTCGCAAACCCAACCCTAATCACTCCGCTTAATACAGTTCTCTTCATTCTTAAATACTGAACAGCGTGCCGGCCATATGTATGATTTTTCACACTTTGTAAAGAACATGAACACAGCGAATTCTATTTAGTGATGCCTTCAATAAAAACAATAAACGAATTTTGTTCAGAAGGTTTGGGAAAAACCAACTGAAAAACGATGTTAACATCATACTTCTTGTTCTGATCTTTAGTATCACATTTCTTTCTTCTTTCTCTCTCTCTCTCTCTCTCTGTGTCTCTCTCTCTCTCTCTGATGATGGACTGGTAGCATCATTTTCCGCCACACAATTTTCCTCCAAGGTTCTTTGTATGCGGCAAAATAGTAAACTCTGCTAACGATGTAGTCCGAGCTATGAACGTTGCAAATTTGTTGGATTTCTCTGATTGTAAAAGCGGATTCGCCTGCGTGCGTGTGTGCATGCGCGCGTGCGCGTGTTGGTTTTAAGCAATAGAAACCCAATAAAAACCCTGCATACACTTTTAATGAATGTTTAATCTCCCTCTCACCAAAAGAGGTTTAACAAAGCTTTGTTGGAATCTGTACAGGCACTTGACTGGTGCTAGTCAAAATATCCCGATAGAACTTTATATTGGTTGTTTTCCCGAGGATTTTGTAGAAACAGTAAGGAACGGAAACAAAGTACGAGACTGTACTGTCCCACCTACTTGTGTAGGACGATGTCTACACTATCAAACCATTCACAATGCGCGCTCACACCTTACTGATAGCGAAGATAATCAAGCGAAGAAAGGAGTTTTTCAACAAACGATAAAATGGTGGCCCGCTTTGACTGGACCCTAGGCTGTGAAATCGGTGCTAAGTAGGGAGACTGTTGTTTCATCCTCTGCGCTAATTATCTTCCAGATCACCGTTCTCCATGTCCCTGAGTGCAGTACGTGTAATAAAATACCCCCCGCCCTGTCGGTCCGGTGTTTTTGTCACACTTTCTTCTTACGAGAAAGAGACAGCACGCCCCTCGCCTGACGGTCAACGACTTCAAGTCATGAGTAAGACGGTGAGAAGGAAATTTTCTGTCTTTTTCTTGCTGTAGTCGGCTTAAGTACCTTTCACCTCGACTAAGAAAATTATTGTACCTGACAGCATGGTAAGAAAAGCAGAAGATGAACTAAAGTGCTGATGCAGATTTCTGCAGTTTTGCCATCTCCTGTTTTACGATTTTTAAGCATCGCCAAACAATAATATGTTCTAAGATCTCAAAAGGGATGACGAGAAAATAACTTCCAACATTTTGATATTCAAAGGATACGAAAGTCCAGATAGACAGCTTCGTTGCGATAAATAATTTGATCAAAAAAGAGTTGGAGTGGATATATTGTGGCTTAGTGATCGGCAGCAACTGACGTGAGTCGGAAAGAAGCGGGATTGTAGAAGAAAGGCCATTCGTTGAACATCAGTGTCCACTGAAAGACTAGACTTGACACCATCTGCACAGACGCAGATAATTATAACAAGTTCCTGAAGAGGCAGCAGTAATATATATCATTACCACGCTCGCTTTAGAAAAAAATTCCCGCTTGTCGTCTTCACTTTCAGGCATTCCGATGAAGTGTCGTGGACTTTTTAAAAATTAATTTTGTCGTCTTTTCTTGCATGTTCGCTATAAGAATTTCCGTACTGTGTTACTGTTGCGATCGATACTTTACCTTTTTCACATTTCTTTCACCTTCCGTCCTGATTTAAATTACAGCTAGATTCCTCAGTTCTAGTACAGGCGACATTACTTTTCAGTATATCTTTCGTCTCTGATTCTCCTATACATTAGAGGTGGCAGTACGCACTGAAACACCGGCAAATACCTGCACAATCTTAAGACAGTGCAGAGTGCCGGTACGGGTCTTCTTGCATAATCAGGTTTATAATAAATAATGATAAATCTTCATCAATTAAAATACATCTAATCCTCGGAAACAATGATTACAACGATACGAGAGATTATCCCTCACAGTAAATACAGTTCCAATTAATTCAATTGAATGATAGCGCATTTGTAACCATAAAATAAGCAGGAAGGCGCCAGTCTGTCATGGTAACAGTTGCGCTCAACATCTCCGACCTAGACCAGAGCATTCGAACTTTTCACTAAAATCTGCTTGCAGTGTTTTCAAGGAGTCCGAAAACTTCATGGCAACATGCAATGTTGATTGCAGGTGAAGCTGGCCCTAAAACAACCTTTTTTTAAAATTAGGGTAAACAGTTATTGTGTGTTTTCGTCTTTAAGAAGCACAAACTGATCAACCAAGCAGATAAAAGGATTGCAGACTGATATGAAATACTAACCCTTACTGCAAACATTAACTGATGGCAGCAGTCCAGCAAGTAAGGAAAAAAGGAATCTCTTAAATAAAATTATATCAAAACCCAGTCACCAGCATACACGAGTAAATAGTTATGAAAGTAATGTGATACTTTTGAGACATTCTAAGCCTGTTAAACGCTGGGGTAAAGGTCAGTATTGGCAACACGTTAATAGCAAACGGTTCCACCTTTTTTAAAAGGACTCAGCCAAGTGACAAATTATTAGACGCGTCGGCTGCGGTTAGGTTTGGGAGAGGAAGTTCCGTTCTCGTTTCCATGATTCTTATACCACAGACGACGGGTCGACGGGTATAATAGCAGACGATCAGGATTTCTTTCATCTCTTTGCAATCGACGAAGGAACCCTGCTCGACTGTACGGCCGGTATACCGGTGCGGCAGTGAAATACTTGCCGTTCCACCTCGTTCCGCGTACCGGTTCAGCTTTCCGTGCGTTAGCGTGCGTCCTGCTCTCCGATATAAACGACACCCTGAAGCAGAGTATAGGCAACGTTCTAAACTCCCATGTGCCGTACGTACGGTTCACTTCCAGTGTGGTTTACATCCTCAATTCTAGTGTGGTTTACATCCTCAATTCCAGTGTGGTTTACATCCTCAATTCTAGTGTGGTTTACATCCTCAATTCCAGTGTGGTTTACATCCTCAATTCCAGTGTGGTTTACATCCTCACTTCCAGTGTGGTTTACATACATCCTCAATTCCAGTGTGGTTTACATACATCCTCAATTCCAGTGTGGTTTACATACATCCTCAATTCCAGTGTGGTTTACATCCTCACTTCCAGTGTGGTTTACATACATCCTCAATTCCAGTGTGGTTTACATACATCCTCAATTCCAGTGTGGTTTACATCCTCAATTCTAGTGTGGTTTACATCCTCAATTCCAGTACAGCTTGGTCTTAAATTTCAGTACACCTTGAGGCTTGCTTTTCATTAGGCCTTCATGAAGCACGTCCTAAATTCCATGAAAGTTTAAATCTTTAATTGCATTTAAATTTACGTCTTTAGTTTCAGTACAGTTAGCGTACGTGTTGCTGGCGTCTGAAATCTAATATAGCTTCTTTTAACGTGTTGATGTCACAGTTTCTTTAAAGTACATGCTAGAATGTTATCCCCTTACACGCCTTGTGCTTTCATAGCCATTCCAATACTCGCGTAGATATAGGCTGAAAAATTATCAGATAATCTCAAACCCCATACCCACTTTTTTTAAAGTCTTCTTGGTTGAAAAAATGAAATCCCTAAAGACAACTTTCGTTTCTACACAGAGAGAAACAGGGGAACCGAGAGCAGTATGGGGGAGACAACTGGAGTTTATCCTGACTATGGTCGGCTATGCTGTCGGCCTTGGCAACGTGTGGCGTTTCCCTTACCTCTGCTACAAAAATGGCGGCGGTGAGTGCTATGACACCATGTAAACGCGCAGAACAACTGGAACCAATCAAATGACGAGCTCTATTTACGATGTGTAACAAGCGGAGCCAATCAAATGGCGAGCTATATTTCGAAGGTCTTTCAAGGGGCGGGGGGAAGGGAGGGAGAGGGGGATGTTCCGAGAGGAGGGGGATTTAGGGGAAGGGGAAGGGGTGGGGTTAGGGTGGGGGCTAGGAGTAGGGGATAGGTGGGGGTTGGGGGAGGGGTGGGGTGGGGTATAGGCAGTAAAGATCTTCCAGAAAACTGCAAGGTTTTCAGTGGTGACCCTACGAGATTAGCATATTTTACGTGATACTGTATTTTGATTGGCTCCAGTTATTCTGCGCGTTTTCATGCTCATGAAAGTTTCTGTCCACCCATAAACGTACTGTGCGTTGGGGTCGTTACTGATTGTGCATTACTGCTCAAACTTCCAGCACTTAGTTTCTTCTTCGTCCCTCCCTCCTCCATGCCTCTCATAAGTGCGTCTACACGCGCACCCACACAGGCATTCACACCCCCTTCTATTGTGATGCACGTGAGAAGTGCGATGACTGAAGATGAGCTGCTGATGAGCGCTGCCTGCCGGCGAGGAATGTTACTGTCTCATGGGAGCAGGTTGGCACTTTGCGGACTGGGCTGGAGACTGATTTAATGAAATGTAAAATCCGCGTAAATGACTTCCGCTAGGCATTTCCATTCCTTGCATTAAGAAACAAACGTCTGACAGCCGCAAGCTGCTAACTCCATTAATGTACCCTCTTGTATCTACATCCATTTCTGCTGAGGACGATTCTTGTTCCTTTGATATTTGTAAGTTGTAAATGTGCTGCTTTTAAAAAGAAACTTTCCATTCTGAAGTCTGCGTTTTTCTGTAATTCCGCACAAACGCAGTTTTTGTGGTTTTGGTGTTAAAATCAACGTTAAAATCTGGCATGCGCAGTCGATCTCTTGTTGATGCCTCCTGTCAGAAATGCAAAAAACGCTTGACTTGAACAACAACAGCAATAATAATAAGGCTAAAGGTTAATGGGGTGGAAAATGTACATTTCAAAGACATTGTCATGAGAACGACACAGAGCCACCAGCTGACGTTCCAAAAGGCGATACGAATGCATAGGCAACACAACCTGGGAATTTTTTTTTCCGCTCTGCCGTGACTGATAATATGAGCGCGTTGATTCGGCCTACAGAGATATAGTGAAGGAGTGGACTTCATGACTTCAAATATGGAATTTGTAACTTGCCGGTCGTGGTTATATATAATTAGTAAAATCTACCTTTCCTCGATGCTCACAAGCATCTACAACAATCTCAGGACCTACATAATCTATATAAGTGGATTCTTTTACATCTCTTGCCCTGATTTTCTCGGTACTTTTTTTTAACCCTTGCTCTCCTTTTATGTCTCCTGTTTGTATGGGAACATTAATTAACTGACTTGTAAATTGAAATTGTATTATATTTTAAATATTTAATACGTCTTTTTACACACACACACACACCCACACACACAAACACACGCAAACACGCACACACACGCAAACACACACACACACGCAAACACACACACACAGAATTGCACTAACTTTATTTAAAGCTGACAAGCCCTCACACCATATGGGCTTAATATCGAAGATCTGGAAGGTCCTCACACACATTCACACAATCACACATGGTCTCTCTCTCGCTCACACACACACACAAACACACACTATTAACACATAAATGTACAGAATCTCATACAACAAAAATCAAGTGTGAATAGCAACTTTACAAAAGATCAAAAAAGGTGAGATACTGTTATGTCTCTGAATAACATCTCCCAGAGGATTTTAGGGACAAAACCGTATTACAACCTTGCTCTTTCCTATACAGGTGCTTTCTTGGTACCTTACACCTTAAGCTTGATACTGCTTGGAATCCCAGTCTTTGGTCTGGAAGTTTCTTTTGGGCAGTTTGGTGGCCGCGGACCAATCAGCATATGGGGAATTAACCCTTCATTCAAAGGTGATCATGTAATTTCATATTCTGTGAACAAATGTTAAATTAAGACTTTTTTTCTTTTCATCAACATTTCTGGATCTCTGATCTCTGGAACATGTTATCTTTTTTTCAGGGACTGACTGACTGACTGACTGACTGACTGACTGACTGACTGACTGACTGACTGACTGACTGACTGACTGACTGACTGACTGACTGACTGAAATAATGCGAGGGTTTACGTAAAGAAAAACACACCAACGGGTTTTACGCAGGATACCTTTATTTCCTCTCTGCATAAACGCACAGCTGACTGACCAGCAAGCCGTAGGGAAAGGATGCACCTGAAAGATATACCTCTATCGTATACCGGAAGGACAGAAATAGAACGCCTGAAAAAGGGGATAAGAGAATTAGAAAGAACGAGAGAAAAGCAGAACAATGAGAGGAAAACACGGTGCGGGATACGAGTAGAAACTAGAGGATTGCTTGGTTGGTCGGTGTATGCTTAATGTCCTGCCGCAAACTAGGTGCATATCACACTAGGTGCTTAGACAAGTTTACGTGGTGTCACACGTGGGACTGTTGGCTTCAGTCCCACCCAGTCACATTATACTGACACCGGGCCAATCAATCCTAGTACTCTTCCTTATAGTGCCAGGCGTCTGGCAGGGCAGCTATCAATCAATTAATCAGTCAATCAGTCAGTCAGTCAGTCAGTCAGTCAGTCAGTCAGTCAGTCAGTCAGTCAGTCAGTCAGTCAGTCAGTCTGTAGATCTGTAACGTCCGAGAACACATTAATATGCGCACTTCGCGCGAGACAAGAAGCCATGCGCGTATCTAAATACACACTGTTGTTATTCTTGTTGTCACTACACTAAAACTGCCTAGTTCACTTCCACTAACCAGACTTAGACTGGCAGGGATTTTGCAAGACTTCTATATCGAAACGACAAGCCTTTTGTGAAGAGATAGGATATAGGTGCTGTGGACATTGATTTATTGCTTAAAGTGAGGGAAACGCATACTGTGAGGACATCATTAGTCCTAAGGATTTTGCTTTCTTCTGTGGTTTCTGAACGCCTTCTGACAACCAGTCCGTCACTACTTACAGCTACTAAACTGTCAAGTTTTGAGTCTGAGGTATGACTTCCGTGGCGCAAACCTCTTACGTCCCACCTCGGATGCGAACGCCTTAATAGTTAGACCACCGAGAAATTAGAGGAAAAGGAAGAGAAGACTTTAGGACTAACGATATCCTCGCAGGAAGAATTTTCCTCACTACAATAAATTAATGTCCGCAGTATATCCTATCTCTTCACAAAAAGCTTGTCGTTCCGATCTAGAAGTCTTGCAAACTAGTATATTACAATCTCTAAGAGTCTGTCTGCTTAGTATAATTCAACAATGACAACCAACCGGTTGATGATGTCATACAGGTGTCGGCTATGCCGCAGTCATCTGTAACACTCTGGTGGGCATATACTATAATGTCATCATCGCCTGGTCGCTGTACTACCTCGTGATCTCAATGACCTCCGTGTTGCCGTGGTCGTTTTGCGACGACTGCAGATGCATCATGTACAACTTCCTGCAGAACACGACGTCCGATCATGGAAATGCCAGCATGCTCAACTGCTGTAAGAACTGCGTGCCTGCTCGCACATCCGTCCGTCCGTCCGTTCGTCTGTCTGTCTTCTGTCTGTTCGTCTGTCGATTTTTATTATGTGCATTTATGCTTGTTTGCATGATTGCTTTTTTTAAAGCCAATTAGTAAAAACAAACTTTTTTCTGTTTGGTTCTCAGCAAAACGTATTAGTATATAAATCTGCCGCAGTCCATGTTTGGTTTGCTTCTCACCAAAACAGATTACATGTAGTAGAAAAATATCCTGCAACATTTGTTCTGATTCCCAGCAAAACATGTTAGTAGATTAGTATGCCACAATCTTTTTTCCGTTTGATTACAGCAAAACATAGTAGATAAGTATGCCACAATCCTTTCCCGTCTGATTCTCAGCAAAACATATTATCAGACAAATATGTCATGTACACTAAAAGCCTAGACAGAGGCTACTGTTACAGATTTTTTAAAACTTGAATTGACGCTGACAGGAGTGTTAAAAACTGTTGTCGGTGAGTTTTGTATCTCTTCAAGATAAGGTTTGGAAGAAAAGACATTATACTGAAAAAAGCCCATTTAAATGTTGTTTATACCAATAATAGCAAAATTCATTTTTCAAGGCCTTAGACCCGGATCTACCTTTTGGTATCCCAACATATTTTAGTTAATTGCCTTTACATACACAGTGTTCTGTATTTCTCTTCCAAGTCTCTGACGCTGTTATAAAGAAAGAAGGCTTTACCCCGGCCCTCCCCCCACCTCTCTCTCTCTCTCAAACTTGCATTACATGAAGCAACGCTGATCTACTGTAATACCTTTGTTTGTCGACAGCGGGCTACACCGAGAAAGACGCCTTGTCTCCAAGTGAGATTTATTTCAAGTAAGTTTATATATGTATATATAAAGGATCTTTCCTTTAATTCTCTTTTCCGCAGTTAGACAACGACTGGATGCGCAAGTAAGCCTTAGTTCTTGTAAATCTTCTGGAGTTTTCGTGTCTGCTTGAGACTGCGATCAGATAACTCTGTGCTCTTCAGTAACAGCTTTGCTTTTGTTTCTGTGCTGTGGGGAAAGGTGAGCGAACATTTGATACCGACCTGCTGCAAAGCTAGATATTACAGTGCACTTTATGATAGAGCCTGCCTTTGTAAACAAAGATCGATAGGAAGCACCTATGAGTACAAAGAAAGAAAGAAATGGCTGAAAAGAATTGTGGACAGAGTGTCGCTATAGATTGAATAATGACATGATATGCCTGACGTCACACTGTCATCAGTGAAAAGGTGCTACACAAAACGTCAACCATAGCGGAGCCTGGAGAGCTGCAGACGCATCTCACCCTCTCCAACTTGTTCGGCTGGGCGTTGGTGCTTGTTGTCCTCTCCAAGGGCATTCAGTCTCTCGGCAAGGTGGGCGGCCGGTGTGACGTCACCGCAAGTAATGCAGTGGGATGACTGTTTACAAAGAAAGAAACAAACAAAGCCCTTTTAAAAGTTTATTCAATAACTTTCGTCCTACAACTAAAGAGCATTTGCCTTCTCTTTCTTATCTTCTGATTCGTCTCGCCACCTCAGTTAATTCTTCTTCCACGTTGTCATAAATTATAAATCTGTGGAGAGTATTTGGCACAACTAAACCAAACATGTTTTGCGTCTGGAGTAGAGTTTTCTTATGAGTACTTAAATTTATTTGACTCGGGCAAGGGGTAATCTGGCGCACGGATGTGAAAGTGGCAACATCTGGAGCCGTATTCATGGCCGTTGTAAAGCCTAAACTGATCACGATCACGTGACAAACCATCGCTCCCATTGGCTAACAAAGTTCCCTAACTGATGGTTTGTCACGTGATCGGGATGGGTTTAGGTTTAACCAACGGCCATGGATACGTCTCCTGCCCGCTTTGTGTTGACCCTGGCCTCTGTGCAGCGTTTGTTGTCCCGCTGTTTTCCTCCGGTGTTTTCTATGGGCGTACCTTGTTGGGGTATGAGCGGGGATACAATTTATGAGAAGACAGCTGAGACGATTGTAACATATTATATTGTATAATGGGATTTGCTGGTGTGGCCATATGGCATGATATGGTGTGGTATGCGTGCGTCTATGTGTTTATTTAAGGGTTGTAAATATTGGTAATATGGTGTAATGTTATATGTTCGGATGCACCGTCTGTATGGCACACATCTCAAATTTCCGAAATGGATAAATAAAGAGGTATTGTATTGTATTGTATTGTATTGTATTGTATTGTATTGTATTGTATTGTATTGTATTGTATTGTATTGTATTGTATTGTATTGTATTGTATTGTATTGGGTTCCATTGTGTTGTATTGATATGTCTTGTGTTGTGTTGTATAGTATTGTATCATATTGTACCATATTGTACTGTATTGTATTGTACCGTATTGTATTGTACCGTAGTGTACTGTATTGTATCTTATTGTATTGTACTGTATTGTACTGTATTGTACTGTATTGTACTGTATTGTACTGTATTGTACTGTATTGTACTGTATTGTACTATATTGTACTATATTGTATCGTATTCTACTGTATTCTACTGTACTGTATTGTACTGTATTGTACTGTATTGTACTAGGTGGTGTACTTCACAGCGCTGTTCCCGTATGTCCTGCTGACCATCCTTCTGGTCCGAGTGGCCATGCTGGACGGCGCGCTGGATGGCATCATCTTCTACCTGACCCCGGACTGGTCACGGCTGGCCGACGCTAACGTAAGCTCTCCCCTTAGATCGGAAATAGCTACTTAAATCGGAAATAGCTACTTAAATCGGAAATAGCTACTTAGATCGGAAATAGCTAGTCGCTAGCGAAAACATGAAGTGACATCCCTCGACAGCAAAGCGTCGACTGCTCCCTACAGCAGCGGGTCGGTGACGCACATCCGCAGTACATTTTATATTCAGTAGTAACTATAGCTTCGGAAAAAGGTTCTTTTGGGGTGGATTTTTGTTTGTTTGTTTGTTTGTTTGTTTGCTTGCTTGCTTGCTTGCTGCTGCCTCCTCCCTGATCAGCAACCAGCAATACAGATCCCTGTCAGATCCCTGTCTGAGCTAAAGCGGGATGCGTGAACGGTCTTTCTCGCAACACAAGCGACGCTTTCTGACATATACTCGCCAATTACAGTAAGGGCGGGTTTCACAGGTTCAATACAATGGAGTGATGTTAGGGAATGACGCCAGAACTCTGGGCAGAGGGAGGTCAGACCTCGTGATCACTGCACCTAGGTTACTCGGGTTCTTGTCTTCTGTAAAACTAGTCCTAGTTTCTAAGCCTTCGTTCGCTTTTTATTGTTTGTTTATTCATTCATACATTCATTCATTCTGCCTTGTCATCACCTGTCGCAAATTTCTTTAAATCACCTCTCCAGGACTGTGCAACATCGTAAGCCTGTACGAGGCTCAGGTGCTTTTGTACATTATAATTCATCTCCTTGGGATGACGACAATGATCGAAACAGTCCTGAAGATCAGTTGTCAATCACGGAGCATTAAAAAGTTTATCTAGACCAGATATTTAGCAGCAAAGGCAAATAGGATTTTGCCTGATTAGGTCTTGTTTCTATGGAGCCACAGGTGCTTTGTCATTTGTCTGTTCATGAATGTCGCAGGATAGGTGAAGGGTTCAAAAAACCCGGTTTACTTTCAGTTTCCTTTTCCCCATTACGTTCTCATCTGAAATGTTCGCGTCATACAGGTGTGGAGCGATGCCGCTGTTCAGATTTTCTTCTCGCTCAGCGCCTGCCAGGGGGGCCTCATCGCCTTGTCCAGCTACAACAAGTTTGACAACAACGTGCTCAGGTCAGCAATGGAAGAGAGAATGCTCTTTCCCTCCTATGAAAACGCAAATCCACGTGAAATACTATTGCAGAATATAGACGTTTTGCGCAGTGTCACCGATGGTTTGAAGTTTGATCCGTTTTAATTTAAGATACCAAAGTTTGAGTATCTTTTAATTTTAACACGAGCCGTTACCTATCCCTTTTGCCACGTCCACCACCACCCCAACCATCACCACAGTTTGTGCTGTGCGCACTTGTACGTCAGCAATGCCTTCATCCAGACGTCTTTATTGCTGGACTGGTTCCTGCAGTATTTATATCGAGCGAAATATTGCACCATTAAGTAGTGATTTCAGACAGAAATCCGATCTGGTATGCGATTAGAATTTTCTTTAGTGCGCATAGGATGACAGATGGCGAATAGTCCTTTGTGTTCCGATTGGAGCATAGGGAGCACTACAACATTCCAAAGTTGTCTGTCCTTGGGCTGTCTGCTTTGCTCTCCCGAGGACATCAATATGATATCTAGTTCTGAGCCTGGGGTTCTTCGCCATGTCGGGGATGGTCTTCCTCTCTTCCTTGACGGGGAGGGGGTCCAGTCCAAAATATAGCGTGTGATGCGGGACCACCGCTTCGGTAAGGTGTGTCCAGTTCACTTCCATTTCCTGTTCTGGATGGTACAGACAATGTGTTGCGAGTTTCAGGCGTCTAGTTGCCCTAACCAATCAGGGGGTAGAACAAATTGTTACGGGCGACCCGATTGGCTCGCCAAAACAGCTGGAGAACGCGGTGTAGGGGGGAAGGTAGCCGGCTGAGTGCGAGGTGGGGCGAACCACCCTCCGCAGGCTATAGACCACCATTCGGAACTGCTAGGCTTTTCTGGTAAGACCGCACTCTTGGCTATATAACCAGCCGAGTGCCGATTGCCGATTGCCGTTTGCAAAAGTCGTATGCTGAGCGCCAAGTGTCGAACAGCGAGGTCGGATCTACGAGTACAGCCATTAACCGCGACGTGGATAGCGAACCAGTAGTGCATTTCGGACCGGTGTTGTGATGGTGGAGCTGAGAGACGTGGCGTCTGCGGTATTCCTATCCAGCATCGTGAATGTGAGTTTACGCACAGTGTAGGACACGACCGTAGCTCGAAGATAAGTTAGACAAACTTAGACGGTAGTAAATCATACGGGTTGATTTATCGGTTTGTTCTTGTGTGATCGTTCGGTCGATCTTATTGGTGTTAAGACGTCGGCGCGACGTCATATTCAGAGAGGTTTAGTTCAGAAAGGATACAGTGTTTCCTTGTGTTTACCGAAGTGAAGTATCGGTACTGTAGTTGATTCATAACCCGGTCAATAACGTGTGTGTGTAGATACGGATAGCGCTGGGATGAACGTATGAGAGTGCGAGTGATTGTTCTACGTATACCAGTAGGTGTATAGTGGAGCATCATTCATTGTGTAGTGAAATATTCTGGAGTAACTGTAAATAAATAGAGTAGCGTATTATCGTTGCCTGCTTTTGTTAAGCTGTGCGCGTGACAAGCAAGGGGGTGGGGGCTTGAGCCGGTTAGAAATTGAGGAAATTAGGTAGTGATTGCAGTGTTAGTTTCCCCCTTCTTGACACATTTTTATGTTGTGATAACTCGAGTCGAACGAGCAGAGTAGTAAAACACATAAAGCGCCATACCCCTAGACACGACAGAGAAAAACCGCGACACAATGGGTTTCTGTCTTGTTTGCTGGCGCAGTTCCTGGTGGTAAGGTGTGTCCAGTCCACTTCCATTTCCTGTTCTGGGTGGTACAGACAATGGGTTTCTGTCTTGTTTGCTGGCGCAGTTCCTGGTGGTAAGGTGTGTCCAGTCCACTTCTATTTCCTGTTCTGAAAGAGACAAGAACGTTGTTAGGCCGTCGATGTGTAGAGGACCTAACAGCGTAAGCAGTCAGTGATGTTTCTCCATGTTCCTGCAACTCGACGCTGTTAGTCTAGTAGTAGACTACGAGTGAGCAGCCAAGGAAAACATTTTCCACTAGATGTGATTGGACGTTCCTCTAGATCAAGGATCTACGAGGAGCGAGGAGTTTATCCTGTGACGGTTGGTCAAGGACACTCCAAGGGTACCCAACCGAACTCTTTACTACGCTGTTTATCGTTCCGGGAATCCATACGAGAACCAGGTCGAACTGCTGCGAATCTCTGTCGAAGGCGTCGCTGGGTCTTCAGTGCATCTTTGACTCTGCATTCTGTTCTTCCTGGGTCTACGCTATGCAGACCGGACTTTGTGTTTCTGCGATCCGAGTCTACTGTTAGATATTGTCTTCTTCCGTACGGACTACCACTGCGAACCACTATTAAGTGTGAACATACATTGTGTTGATTATTCTGTTCCTGGTTGGATTATAATCCATCGCAAGTAGTTTTACAAGTTGTATTAGTTTAATTGTACTCTGGTTATTTCACTTCCTGTTCTGAGATTTGTGACATACCTCACGTTACGATTACTGCACACACACACACACACTCACACGCACCTTTGCATTTTTGTTCATCCACCTCTTTCCTTCCTCTGCTATCCTTTTATGTTCGTAGTTCAATAAATGTGTTGAATTATCTGGTCGTGTCCCTTTTGATTGAAAAGAGGGGTTAGCTTTAGGGGACTACATTACTTATCTCTTCCCCAAACTCCAGCTCACCCGATAAAACGCTACACCGCCACACGTGCAGGATCTGACAGAGACATGTGTCAACGATGCTTTGCGGCATGTGGCTTTTAGGCTCCTGGTATGTCTCTATGTCTCGCATCCACACAGCAGCACAGATCTGACATTAGCATTGGACAACCTCAGCTTGGTTTGACAGCTGGGGTTCTTGTTGGTCCCTACTGCTTTCAGAACGGCAAAGACTCCGTCTGTCCCTCCTGTCTTGCTCACTTTGCTGCCTGGTTTGCTGGCGTCTTCATTACCCAGTCTATTACAAACAAGATTATCGGTGACAGAAGACAGCCATGCCTGACTCCTGTGTTGACGGTGAATGTTGCTGTGTTGTGGATGGCTCTGCAGGTAATGTCTTCGTACAGACACTGGATGTCGATGACGAGCTTCTCAGGAATGCCGTAGTGTCTCTCAGGATTCTTCGGGTCATTGCAATATTTAGATCAGACGAATGTTTCACCCGTCAGTGATGTTTTCAGACATAAATGCAATTAGAATTAATTTTAGTGCCTTATACTCATTTTTTTAACCTACGAAGACAACAATGTGTGTTAGACTGTCTTGGTTGTTTAAGCGACTGCACTTTCAGCAATATAATGATTATGAAAATCGTGACATACGCTTGTATGGAACAAAGCCCAGTGGCCACTGTGTAAGGAGCTCTGTCCCCAAGCTTCTCTCCATTTTCGATTATATGGGTAAAAGTAAGGGAAAAAAGAAAATTAGAAAAGTTCAAAGAACATGTGCCATCATTAAATAAATCAATAAATAGGTCTAGCCAAAGTGGAGAAAGATGAACAAGTCCATGACTTACTGACCTTTGTTTTACTTTAAAGATTTTTGTTTGTGTTGTTTGTTCGTGTTGTTTGTTTCATGTAACCTTTTCCCCTACAGTCAGTATCAATATGATGTTGAAATACAATTTTTGCGATGGAAGAAGTACCTCATTAGTAATTATTCTGGTAAACATGAAGAGTTCGAAAAGAGCTCGGGTAAATTTGATGTAGAGTTTTTTCCCGATTTTATAAACATGGATAACCATCTCTAACTGAAAGAGGCTCTTAACCCCCTAAAAAATTAATAAAGAACAAATGAGGACCGAGCGCTATAAATCATCAAATGACAACCCCAACAATGTATTGGCAGCGCTAGACACAACCGTATGCTGACGTATGTGACCAAGGGAACCTACCGTACCCAAACACGTAGCAAAGAGAGAGTCGAAAGTAAGGAACATGGCAGATCTTCAAAAAGATCTGCCATCCCTTTCTTTTAAACGATCCTAGTCTTCACACGGCTAGCCCTCGGTGTACCACGTGTGTATACAGCGGATCCCTGTTTAATGTCGTCAGCTCGCTCACTAAGCGTGTGCTGACAACTGGGATCCAAGACAAACACAACATAGGACAAATACATCAAATCCTCAGAGTGCAAATTATAATTAATAAAGAACAAATGAGGGGGCTGACGACATTAAACAGGGATCCGCTGTACACCGAGGGCTAGCTGTGTGAAGACTTATAGGGTCATTTAAAAGAAAGGGATGGCAGATCTTTTTGAAGATCTTTTTGAAGATCTGCTACGTTCCTTACTTGCGACTCTCTCTTTGCTACGTGTCTGGATACGATAGGCTCCCTTTGTCACATACGTCAGCATACGGTTGTGTTGAGCGCTGCCAGTACTTTGTTGGGGTTATCGCCTAAAAAATAATTCTTTTAGTTATCTGTTATGAATGAACCAACTTACACACAGTGGCGGAAACAACTTAGTACACTTTGACCTTTTTTCTGCTTTCTCTCCCTCTATCACCGCCTCGGTGGTCTAGAGGTTAAGGCCTCCGCTTCCGAGGCGGGAGGTCGGTGATTCGCGTCTCGGCCGAGTCATACCTAAGACTTAAAAGTTGACAATTTAGTAGCTGCCCTGCCAGACGCCTGGCGCTACAGGGAACAGTACCAGGACTGGTTGGCCCGGTGTCAGTATAATGTGACTGGGTGGGACTGAGGCCCGTGTTGCGCCATCAGTCCCACGTGTGGCAGCACGTAAACTTTGTCTAAGCAACACCGTCCTGATATGCACACAGTTTGCGACTAGACGTTAAGCAACAAATACTCCCCCTCTCCCTCCGTCGCTCCCACTCGCTCTTCCCGCCCTCCAGCCCCTCCCCCCCCCATCCCTCCCCTTCTGGTTTGCTTGTCTTTTCTTACTAGTCCTCACTGCTTTTCCATCCCTGCTGTACTGTCACCCCTCTAGACGCTTCTTCCCTCCACCTCAACACACTCCACCCTCTCTCCCTCTCTCCATCTCGCTGATTTACCTATGCGCGTGCCGTGTTGTCTACTGTGCAGGGATTCGCTGATGGTTCCAATAATTAACTGCATGACGAGCTTCTACGCGGGCTTTGTCGTCTTCAGCGTCCTGGGTTACATGGCCAAGACTCGCGGGGTGGACGTTGGGGATGTCACCAAAGGAGGTAACCCAACATCTTGTTCTGTCTACGTGGTTCTTGTGTCTGCGTAGTTGTTGTGTCTACATCATAGTCCTCACCGACTACAGCCACTGTTTGACCTCAGGAACCAGGGTACTGGCATCATTGACGGAAAGCCAAAGCACAATCGACTGTCATGTTTATTACATTTACTGGCGAAGTGTGTAATGGCCATGGCATCTGATGACCTCAGAATTCTTTCAAAAGAATCAGAACTTGAACCCTTCTGCTAAAATCTCTCTTGTTCAGAAATCAAATGTAGGATCGCATTGACTATATTATGTAGAAAGGCCTGTAAGCAAATCTAGACCTTTCATTCCAACAAAGAAAAAGAATGAAAAATTTAAAATGGTGGGTTTTTTTTTAAAAGCATCCTCTATACATTTATCCCTTTATACATATATACTAAGAGTTTACAAAAATTCATCTACTTTAGCTTAATTGATTGTTGGATTTTTCATTTATGACTGGGTAACTTAGCGAATAGTGCAGATCAATCTCATCTGCATATGCATGTATGACAAATTAAGGTGCATGTGCGTGCATGCGTGTGCGTTATGTATGGCGATTCGTGTGTATCTTTATCTGCGTGTGTCGCAGGTCCTGGATTGGCCTTCATCGTTTACCCCGAGGCATTGTCGAAGATGCCCATTTCTCCACTCTGGGCTATTCTCTTCTTCCTCATGCTCTGCATGCTCGGCTTCAGTACAGCGGTATGGCTCGCTTGTACACTCATCTGTCTGTCTGTCTGTCTGTCTGTCTGTCTGTCTGTCTGTCTGTCTGTCTGTCTGTCTGTCTGTCTGTCTGTCTTTCATTCTCTTTTTCGTCCGGCATCTAGTCTTTTTATCCATCCATCCATCCATACATACATACATACATACATACATACATACATACATACATACATACATACATACATACATACATACATTTGAAGTACTGAATGGTTTACCTTTGTACTGTTGCACAGTTCTCTGTTGTCGAAACGATCATGACGTCTTTCATCGATGAGTTTCCCAATCGTCTTGGCGGCAAGAAGCGTGCGTTTATTTTTAGAGCCTTTGTCTGCTGTATGGGTTTTATCCTCGGGCTGCCTATGGTCACTCAGGTAAGGTCAGGTTGGAAACAAATGCAGTCACGTAGTTTAGATAATCGTAGTACAACAAAGCAGTTCTTTGCTTTTACCTTTCTTGCCCTGCCATCATTCCCAGGCAGCCATGAGGCGCAGGTGTTCAACTTTGTTGCCGGAGCAAAGCTATCTGTAGCCCTCTGCTGGACACCTGTTGATGGTTTGCATTAGCTAGCTACCCTACAAGATCTGAACCCTTTCTTATCATGAACAGCTTTGTCTTACGGTTACATAATCAACCAGATATAATTCCTAACTTAAACTAGAACCAATATAGTGACGTATATGCATGTCTTTGATATACATTATTAGTCCTACCGGAAACATCACCTAACAACCTGATTTCAGGGAGGCTCCTACATTATCGATGTGGTAGACGGGTACGTTGTGGGCTTCCCAACGCTTTTCGTCGGTCTTTTCGAACTCATTTGCATCGCCTGGGTCTATGGTGAGATGCCTCGCACGTGACTTGTATTTTTATCTTTATATTACTATTTATAAACGCATTCCCCTGTGCCGTTTGAAATATCCTTATAAACACTAAGACTCTGTGTGTGTGTGTGTGTGTGTGTGTAAAACAGTTTCACAAAAAAACAATGAGACAAAATTGCTCGGTCTGTAGGATGGGGCAGCTGGATTGGTTGGTTGGTTGGTTGGTTGGTTGGTTGGTTGGTTGGTTGGTTGGTTGGTTGGTTGGTTGGTTGGTTGATTGATTGATTGATTGATTGATTGATTGATTGATTGATTGATTGATTGATTGTCTTCCAGGTCACAAGGAATTCTCGAAAGACGTAAAAGCTATGATCAAACGAGGGCCGTACAAATATTTCGTAGTATGCTGGGTGTTTGTCTCACCGCTGCTGCTCCTGGTACGAAATGTCTCCCTGTGGCAAGACTATGATGCGTTAACTTTGCTCTGCCAATGCTCCTCATCTGCGATCGTATCGAACGAAAAACAAATCTTGCCACTTGACATTTAGGTTTCCATTTGCTTGACATTTAGTGGACTGTAACCCATGGTGTATTTGACACCTACTTGGGTTGGGTTTGTTTCATCAGAATATACGACTTCTTTTAATTTCACATTAAAACGACTGCTGAATTTTATTAATTAATTCTCAGATGTGGAAGCTACGTTAATAGCTTGCCTTTTTCCCCATTTTGCTTCAAGGCTTTGATTATCTTCAAGGCGTACCAATATGTCCCGCTGACAGCCAACAAGGACAATTACTTCCCCTGGTGGTCTGAGATGATGGCATGGGGGGTTGCTCTTTTCCCCACTGCCTTCATCCCCGGATGGTTCTACTACTACACCTGCACAGGTGGTCTGTGGAAGGTAATATGTGTCCTGATCATATTTTGGGATTGCAGTATGAGTGCGGGGTGAAAATGAAGTTCACGTAATATTTTTTAAAGATCGAATGGTTTTGAGGACTTCGAAAAAATTAAATGGGATACTCAGATAATAATTACGACATCAACATTTAAGGGTTGAAAAGGAAATTCTGTCCAATAGGTCATATTTCATCAGCCAACAACTACATGCCGAGAAAACCACACACAGGAAGCAGATTGAAAGTGCGTTATTACAGACCATAGCTCCTGTCTATTGTATCAGAGTACTTAGAGTTTCTTTATACCTAACCACGTGCAAAAGGTAAAGGATGTCCTGTAACCTTGTTAGATCTTAGGGACGTGGCGTGTTTGAGATCGTCACTTGTCTGTGGGCCAGCATCCGGAGGCCCACGCTGCCTCACCTTCCCTGACCCATGGAGTCAGATACCCATTCACACCTGGGTGAACTGGGTCAAGTGTGCTGCCGCGCACGGGTTTCGAACCAGAGTTCGGACGCGTTCTAACCATTCAACCATCCACTTCTAACCAGACATGTATTTTCACAGTTTGTGCAATGCACGAATTAAAGGAATAAAGTACATTGGAGTAATTTGGAGAGGGGGGGGTCTGTATAACTCTGAACAGCTGTTCTTTCGGTGTGTAGGTTAGTAAAAGAAGCAAAATAATTGCACTCGAAGACTGGACTGACTGTTCGAAGGATGTGGTTCTTGTCTCCTGTCTTTACTAAGAGAGCAGATAAGGGTGAGCGGGTTCACCCGGGTGCGTACATGGTTAGGTGAATCGAGAAAGGGCTTTTTACAATTTCAGGAAAGCTGTTGTTTTACCTGTCGTTTTGCTGTTTAAATTAAGTGCAATATTACATCTAATTCATATCATGCAATTCAGTCTGTACCCCGATGGCCTCCACCCCCGACATCATTGATAAGTCAATTCTGTAGTCTGCCGTTTAAATTCAAATATAAAGCCCTTGGAGAAAGTCAGTGGAGGAGAGGAGGGACTCGATACAAGCATCCAAAATGCCCCAGACTCTGTAGTGCGTGTATTAACTGTTGGTGATTTGTTGCTGGTGTGCAGAAAATTCGCGAGCTCAACATGCCGCTGGAGTCGTGGACCAGCCGACGCCAGCTGTCGCAGATCGACGTTCCCAGCAAGGACGACTGCGTGGAGGCGGGCGGGAGAGACGGCAAAAGCGATGACGGCGATGGAAAGGCTGTGTTGCAGGTGGTGTGGCAAGACAACCCCGCAGACGGCTCTGCCGCCAGCAAGCTGCCAAGCGTTGTCGTGGCAAGCCAGAGCCTGGACGGCACGCCGACCCTGCTGCACGTGTGCTACCCTGACCTCACGCCCTACGACAACGCGGCCTTCGTCACAGATCCAGACACCAATTTCGCTTCTCGCCCTGTAGCGCAGACACGATTCTGAAGGAGGCACGCAAAAAAATAAAATAAAGAAGGAAGGAGGGGTGGGGGAATGGTTTGTTAGCAAGCGCGTACTGTCACCCCTCACTGCAAACTGAGCTTGCTGGCTCATTACAGGTCACCGCGTGCAGTCCTCTAATTGGCTGCCTTGTTTGTCTTGTGGAGATGTGCTGACTTTGCAAGCTGATAGCAACAAAAGGCTTTGTCACTCATACAGAACGTCTTTGTTATTTAGCAAAGAGCCAAGTGGCGCATTGAAGTCCTCTGCATGCTTGCGTGCGTGTGGGCGCGCATGCGGATGTACATAAGTGCGTGCGTATGTATGAGAGAGATGGCTATGAGACAGAGAAGGATAAGCCGAGGGAATTTGGGGAGGTAGGTATGAAGGGGGTTGGGGAAGACTAGCTGTCTCAAAAGCAGGTAGCTTAAACAACGCGTGTTGTTTCATGTAGAAAATCGCCGATGAATTCAACATGAAAAAAATATGTAATTTATTAGAAATTCAAGCTTGCGAAAGGTATTGCATGCGTCAAAGATGTTTTTAATTTTTAGGATTAACCAGTGTTTTAACCAAAATGTCAGGAGACATGAGCTGCCCGTAGAGTCGGAGAAGAACGGACAGACAGATGAATAAATCTCTCCGTACTATGCTTTTCTGTACCTGACAGCGTGTCGATAAAGGGAGCATTTTTAAATGTTTCGCCTTAACTGGAAATTTCTCTCTGAAGGAAGGAAAGCCGTAAAATGGAAAAGCTTTTAAACGCATTCGTTCTGAGAGAAAATATGCACATTTGGCTTTCGGACACCATGAACTAGCGTCTGTAATAAAAAGACTTTACAGCCATCACGTTGCCATGGTTTAGCAAGGTAGAAAGAGCGATCAGGATCGAGAGGAATACCCTCGCACTGCTGGCTCACAACCTAACAACAAAGTGAATGACAACCATCTGGTTGCTTTTTCGCATGTTAAAGGGGGACACTACAGTTGAATTTTGATGCGAATCATAAAACTGGTCGCTTTTTTAGTTATGAATCAAAAGCACATTTTGTCAATAGTGTAGCAATTCTGCATTAAAACTACTTTCAAAGGCCTAATTTCGTCAATAAGATGAGGTATAGGTGTTGCATCACATTTCGTCCTTTCGGAAGACAAAAGTAAAAAAAAAAACAGTGATGTTTGGGCCTTGACAACTATTCGACACATTGGCCTCAAGTCACGTGTCATTGAAAAGCTCCCTCTATCCGTAGACGCTAGTCTTTAGTCTGTCTTCATGCTTGAAACGGTGATCTGACAGAAACCCCGTTCCTTGCCGAGAAAACCCATATACAGACACTTGTTATTCCGACCAATCATTTTTGCACATTTGATTAGTATTCCGACCAATCAGAAAGCCTCGAGCTTCACAGCCATCCCATATAGTTCTGCGCGTTTACATGGTGCATATGCAGACGATCCGTGTACAGTCATTATTTAGTGCAGATTGAAGCATTTTTAATCAGTGTCTTAGAATTTTATTTCTTTTTGACAGTACATAGATTTGCTAGATAATTATGCTGTGAAAGCATAGGCAGAAGCGCAAACGGCCTGTGAAAATAGCTGCAGTTGCGTTTGTAGATGCAACTGCCGAAGCACAAGCTTGAAGATCGCTGGTGGATAGCGAACTGGGAAGAAAAAGCCAGAGATGCTGGAGCTTTTTAGACAGCATACTCTTGAGAAAAACTAAAAGAAACATACATATGTATTTTATGTCAGTGCGTGCGTAAGAACTGAAGTGGCCAGGCAAAGAAAAGAAAATGTGCATGGTGTTTTCTTCATAGATTATTGCTGTTTGAAATAGTTCTTTGCAACAAACACCTGCAAGTAGACATTCAAAAGAAAATGTTTTCTGAAGTTCGTACAACATAAACATATTATTAGTTTACCAGTTTGGGGTAAATGTGCCTCAGACAACCTGTAAAACGCTTCAGAGTTTTATTTTTTCGTTGTCCTCAGTTTTACGTGTTGCTGTTGTAGGCTCAGACTCAAACCTTCACATTTAATCTTTTGAAATTCTTTGAGATTTACCATGCTGTTTTTGGGTATGCTTGGAATTTTTTAAAAACTTACTAGATTTTATTCTGAAGCTGTTCAAAGATTATAGTCTTTTAAAATTGTTGTCGAAACTAGGGGGGGGGGAACAAAATTAATTAATGTATTTATTCAAAAGTCCAAACAGAAATACTAAAATTATACAGCAAATAGATTTATGTTAGGTTTAATAATTTCTTAGTTCATACAGTTTGGAATTTATTGTTAGCTCGCCATTTTGAATGGTTTTCGTCGTCGTGGACAGAATATATGAAGGATTCACTTTGTACTAATCGTACCCATTCATCCAAGTGCTTCATGATACCAAGCTAACATAATATTAAATTGACATTGCAT
>SMGT01008242.1:16825-64838 GCA_004794575.1 Lanistes nyassanus | reverse complement strand
TTATTATTATTGTCATGATCTACTCACATGAAGAATGATGTTGTGGTATTTCTCTGTCGTGTGTCTAGGGGTATGGCGTTTATGTGTTTCACTAGTCTGCTCGTTAACTAGAGTTACAACAACATAAAAATGTGTCAGGAAGGGGGACACTAACAATGCGATCGCTGCCTAGTTTCGTCAATTTCCAAACCGGCTCAAGCCCCCACCCCCTTGCTTGTCACGCGCACAACTTAATAAAAGAGGGCAACGATAGTACACTATTCTATTTATTTACAGTTACAACATAGAGTATTCCACTACACCATGAATGAGGCTCCAATATGCATCTATCGACATGTTTAGAACAATCACTCGCACTCTCATATATTCATCCCAGCGACGCTATACGTATCTACACGCACACGTTATTTAGCGCGTTATGAATTCTACCGTACCGATAATTTCCCCGACTGACAAGAGTCACCCCTGTTGCAGCAACCTGCTGGTTCTCTATCGGCTCTATCCAGAAGAAAGTTGACATCCTTTGCAAAATATATTACAGAATCGCGATATAGAAATGTGCTACACAAGGATATCCTTTGTTAAGACACTTTTACGTTTTAAAAACCTCTTGTTTGTATTTCTGTAATCTATTAGGTATATGCCCCATTAATACACTTTAGGCAACAAATAACACTTCAGTCAGACACCAGCATTGCACAAATGTCAGGACACAGCAGGACACATTGTTCTGGAATGGCCCCTTTAACGGGAGGCAGCATTCTGTTCAAATAAAAACGATAAAAGACACTACTGTTGTGCAGGGTTGGATGAGAGACAATGAAAGTATAAATGTTTCTTCAAATAACCACCTCTACATTACTTATTTTTATGTCGGCTTTGTTTGTTTTACTTTGTCCCTATGACCAAGACATAACAGGTTACAAATGTTTACCCTTTTGCAGAACTAGTATAATAAACACACAAATTCTGCTTGGATGCAGTTAACAATAAATTTTTAAAATTCACACCAACGCAAGCAAAAGGTAAAGATTTGAATATCAGTAATTCATGGTATAGACCCTCCTTCAAGAAAATGATAATTATAACTCATCAGATAGAGAGGGACAGAGGGAGGGAGGGAGAGAGGGACGGGAGGGAGGGAGGGACGGGATTGACAGAAGGGTCCACATAACTGCATGAGTTTCGTTCGGTTTTGCATGATTAACTATCCCTATCTGCGCGCGAGAAACACCAAATCACTGAATATCCTGCAAAAAGGGGCTTGTAAGAGTGACACACTGGACATAGTGACACCTGAATTTGTGGATTTTTCGTGGTTTTTGCTGTTCTGCTGTTTTCTTAATTTGGATTCTTTTGTAACTTAGCTATTCCGAAGCTGATGGTATCCGTGCTGTAATAAATAAGCATCCAATTAGACACCGTGCGACGAACCTGCATATTTCACAGTTATTCCCGCTGTCTGATACAATGTAGCAAATAAGAAAAAAACGACTTTAAACTTCCACCAGTTCAGCTCACCCTTTCTTTTACAACGTGACATCAAACAGGATTAAACCTGTTCACACCAGCCAATGCGGCTGAACAAAAATGGATAACTTCCCAATCTGCAAAATGAACACAGATGGTGAAAAATTCAAACACGAACTCTTTTCTTTCTAAGCAAATCCGCACTTCCCGAAACACTTGTCACTTGAGTCGAGGACCTTTTTCATAGTTTGCAGGTAGTTTGAGAATATTTGTGAGTTTGGTTTATAATCCACTTATCTGGGCGCCGACCTGGAAGGAGGCGGTGGTGATGATGGCTATTGCGGTAAAAAAAATCTATTTGTAAGATGGGAATGTACTCATGTTATTTAAAGAATAATGATAAGGCAGCGATGATAACGTTATTACAAAAGCTGAAGACATTCGTCTGGCTGGCACTCGTCGCACCTCACAAGGCATGGGGCGTGTGGAAATCATGATCGAAGAAACGTGGACACCCGTGTGTGGGAACAACTTTAGCAACAGTGATGCTAAGGTCATCTGCCGACAGCTTGGCTACCCATCGTGAGTTTACAGTGGTTTTATTCATTCACAGAGTGAATGAGGGAGTTAGCGAGTGAGTGAGTGGGTGTTGATTGAGCGTGTAAAATAAATGAGAAAATAAATAGGGGAGAAAAAAAGGTGACGAGGAGACCACAGCGGCTAGACTAAATAAAGTAAGAAAAAGAAAGAAAACAGGGGGAAAGAGATGAAGGGGGGAAGACAAAAAACGACACCTAAGTGAGAAGGTTTTGAAGGTCCTTATATACGCTCAGATATTAAATAGGAAAATGTGGCATTTCTCGTACATATCTCAATATTTTTGTTAGGAACGCAGCAATACATTTTTCACGATCCTCCCTTGGCCCAAGGCAAGAGAAAGGTGTACTGCAGGTTGACTTGAGGTGTACAGGCAACGAGTCAACCATATTCGACTGTCCCTGTGTGGTACACGACTACAGCGAACACTGCAACACAGAGGAAATCAGCGTGCTTTGCAGTAACTGTACGATATTTTGGCGTCATTACTTAGCTATAGAATTGGTGATAATCCGACAGGCCCCAAATAGCAAACAAAACGGGAGTTCAATGCCGATAAATCTGTAAGGTCAAACAAATTCAAGATTAAGTTTTTTCTTTCTTGGGTCATAGACTACTCCTGCCCCACCCACAACCCTCCCTGCAGCAAACCATTTTAAATAAAAGATACAAAAGATAATGGGCCAGGGGCAGGACCTGAGAGTGTTATGTATTTGATCAGAATGTTATGTATTTGATATTTGTTTATTGTGTGTCTTGATGAATCACGTATTGTGCTCGTCTTTACATTTTACTTTGTTTTAGCGAGCACCCATCTTTATATCCTTATCGAAACGAACGAAACAGACCGTGTCTATCCACTGGTAGAGGGAACTTCTGTAACCTTAAAGTGTGAGAGCACTCGGTTAGATCTAACAGCGGCTAACTACACCTGGCCAGAGACAGGTGGTGGCCGGCCTTCTGGGGAGTACCTGGTCTTTGACAACGTGAGCAGAGCTCAGCATGGACGTCGAGTGAGGTGTACGGCGAGTTACCAGCACAGTGGCAGCACACAGCTGGTATCTAGTGAACCCCTGATCCTGCAAGTTTATTGTAAGTATGTATGGTGTGAACTTACGTAAAAACTGTATCTGCTGACCATTGTACTTTGTGATCAAAGAGAAATATATTCCTCGTCAGATGTTTTTACTCGGGTGGCGGGGAGGTTGGTTGGTTATATATAAATAATGGAATTACAGATAAATGAAAAGATTAGATAAGTACAGATAAAGATATACATAGTCAATCAGTATGTAAAGTCGGACAGACCGGCATGCAGGAAGGCATAACCGGGTTGCATCTACTGAAGAGGAGATATTGCTTTCATTTCTGCCTTTTGAACAGGGGCTATAGCATGCTACAATGCAGCCGGCAATGCTAAATCGCTTACTGCGTTATGAGCAAAGCTAAGAAGAACCTAACCCCACCACTAACGCACGCCTAACTCACCCCTTAACAAACTCCCATAGCCACAACGAAAACAGAAAAATTTTCATTTTCCTGAAACACATGCTTAAACCTCTAGCTACAGAGCCCTTCGCCGGATTCTGTTCGCTCTAACAATAAGAATCTGCACGAGCAGAGACGTGACAATGCAACTTCTTATCGCTGGAATAAACACATCATGCCGTTTTGGTCCGTAGCCGAATTTTTAAAGGTTTGGGTCATTGACTTACGATGCAGTGTTCGATTTTTCGCATCTCCAGTTCAACTTTCCATTTATTCTTTTCCTTTTTCTGGACGTTAATGTGTATGTTGTCAGACGGATCCTTATTCAGTAAGTGATTTCCATTGCAGACTGTAGGGTAGCATGCTTTAGCCCCTGTTGAAGAGGCAGAGATGACAGCAATACCTCATTAACATTACTTATATAACATTATACAATATTATTTATATATCTTTTTTCGCAGATGACCCAGCTGTCAGTGTTACCTCAGGGGTTGACACATGTCTGCTACAGAGGACTGGTTTAAATCTGTGTGTTGTCACTCAGAATCAGAATGTAACGCTTGTATGTGAAGCAGACAGCAACCCCCCTCCTGCCTCCACCACGTGGTCTGGAAGAATCAACACCACGGGACCAATCCTACACATCATGTCAGCCGACCCCACGACACACGATGGTCTCTACACCTGCACTGTTAACAATACTCCAGCTGATGGCGACAGACGTCTGAGTTTTGTATCATCTTACCAGTTCTCTGTCATTGTTCAATGTAATTTGTTTCACTGTTATACACTTAAAACTGTACGTTAGAAACATGTAAATGGAAATTGCAGTAAACCTGGAATAATTAATAACTAATTCTAGGTGTAGACTGCATTATGAAATTTACACAGAATGTAAACGTCTACGATAAATGGCAAAAAACGAAGCTCAGTGTTTGTTGAAGGTGTGTGAAACAGTCTATTAAGAACTTCTCATAGCTTGCACGAATCGTTTGTAGAAAAGTGTTACCAGAAATTTTGTAGGAAAAGTGTTCACCATCCTCCTACCCGTAAAAAATCATCTGAAAAGTTGATAATATTATACAGTGGGAAAAAAATCGGAGTTATGCCGCAAGAACAAACCGCCAATGCAAATAACCGTTACACTTGTTTTATATTAGTGATTAGTTTTGATTGAAGGGTTTCTTCCCTTTCTAAAGGTGTTTTGATGGTCCTTATTTTTAGTGTTTTAAATTCTAAACTACAGCATTGCAGATATGTTTTTATAACAGTAATCACTAGTCTAAATATTTCAGATAACAGCTGTCAATATCTTAACGCAGTTGCTGTTATAAATAAACCCCTGTCTTCAGGGACTAAGATATTAAACCATTCGGCGGAAAGGAAAAAAACCATAACTATTGTAAAATATTTTTGTAATGTCGGGGAGCAATATTGGCTGTTAAAAACATGAATCTTCTAATATTCGCTTAGGTGGTTATTTTTGGGGTTTGTTGTTGTTTTTGTTGTGTCAGACCCACCAACTGAGCTGACGTTCCGGGTGAATGGCGTAGACAACAGGACCGTGACTGTAACTGAGAACACTGAAGACGTAGACCTGGTGTGTCGGGCCACAGGAAGACCCGGCCCACGACTTCTAGTCATCAACAACACGGACAACCAACTGCTGGGTGGACAGCCACACGAGCACATACAATCAACTAAAATCCCAGAAGTTATTTTGTTCTTTATAAAAATTCAGTGTGAGGCCTCTGGAAATTACACATGTACAGCGGACAACGGGTTGGGACGTACCAGTCAAACTATCTCGCTGCTTGTCTTGTGTAAGTATTCGTGCAAATGTAAAAACTGGTTTACAATGACAAACTGTATAAAAGCCCCCATATTACGTTATATAAAATAATGTGAAAAAGTATCGCATTGCTTTGCCTCTCGAATCATATTCTGGAGTAATTAGAAATATGTTCCTCCTTCTGTTAATCGGTCACTGGATGCATTATGTTCTGTAATGTGTGTGGCCAGTAGTTCCACTTGAAGAATGCTATAGTCTTTTCTTTTCCCGGTGTCCTTCTTTTTTCAGTTTCTTTTTGTGCCATAGAGAAGGTCCTAGACGGTGTCCTGTCACTGTATTGTGCTGAGGATATGCTAGTGCTCACTCATCGTGCACCTTGTATTATCGTTCTGAGAGGGATCGAGAGTCCTGAATAGATTTTACAATTTACTGTAGATCCCCTGTTAGGTGCTCGTTGATGGGCTCAGGTAAGTTTGTCGGTTGATTTATCTTGTGTAAAGGTCCAGTTGAGCAGGTAAGTGTGTCGGTTGATTTATCTTGTGTAAAGGCCCAGTTTAACAGGTAATTTTGTCGGTTGATTTATCTTGTGAAAAGGCCCAGTTTAACAGCTCGAACGACGTGTCGGCGAACGGCCCCAAACAGCGTTCTCTGACACATAGCGCTCGCCCGAACTGCTGTCAGTCTTAACTGGGCGAGACCGAACTCGGAGAGCAACGACTCGGACCGTTCGGCGAGAGCGATTCGGGCTGATTTTTGCTCGGAGAACGTCCGCTGGAGGGAGCTTGCTTTTCACTAGCTGATAATAGCGAGTTCTTCTTTGCACAAAAAGAAAACGTTGGTGCGAGGAAGCAACATAACATACCAAGTGGAGCTACCGGAACTATCCAATGATGAGGAATTTTATAAGAAACTATGTTTTGAAAATCTTGGCGGTTGCAGAGATGCCGGTAAAGCAAAAATAGACCGTATTAAGACAGGGAACGGTGTTCGGCGAACCGTCCAAAACTGACAACTAAAGACTGTTTCACAACTTCCACGAACGTTTAGTCGCCCGAATTATGGTCGCAATACTAAGGATCCGCTTAAGGTTAAGTCAAATTACATTAGGATTATCAACTGTTCTACATTTAATAATTTTCGGTATAATATATTTTATGGCATTCAGCATTTTCCCACGACAGGTATTGTTTGATTCTTTAATAAATTACTAAATTACGGTAGAAAATTTGTACATTTTGCTTGGAGAGTGCATGGATGCGGTGCAGACTGTTGGGAGTTGAGAGAAGTTAAGCGATGAATTTGAGGTTCGGCCTGATTGTGTTCGAGTATTTAGTTGTGAATATCTTTAGTGAAGTATACCATTTTGCGTTAGTGTTATCAGGAGGATAGACACTAGGATCAAGGTTAGTGTTTGTGTCCGAAGGTATTTTGTGTTTTGTTGTGGGTTATTTGCGTCTAACCTTACAACGCCAGATTTGTTTTAATGTATCCTAGAAAAAAGCAAGAGGCGTGCGAAGTGTTAAGAAAGAAAGGAAAATATATTTTTCTTTGACATCGTAGTGTTGGACTTTCTACAAGAACATTTCAAAATATATTTAGATTTGGAATGGTGATTTCGCAGACTTTGCATTAGTTGTAATCACTGTCTGCAGGTGCTCCGAAGAGGAAAAACGTTGAAAATGAGCCTCCAGTTTTGTCTATAAGTAAAAGCAAACCGCAACTGAACTTTGAAATGACCGCCTACCCCACGCCAGTCGTGAAAAGAAAGTCCTACCAGGGGTTCCGCGACAATGACAGCGAGAAAAATGGAACTGCGTCAGTGGAAGACAGAATTCATGCCGTCTGTACTGCCAGGAGCTCGGTGTCAGCTTTGGTAACGTGTGACATCAGCATTGTCAATGTCACAGAAGCTGATGAAGGCGTGTACCACATTGTTTTCACCAACGGACTTGGAGACTTAGCTTTTAATTTCACTGTGACACGTGATGGTGCGTATGTGTTTGTAATGTGCTACCGGCTGCCCCATAAATATTCACACAGAAAAGCGCAAAAATTATCCATATTCAGCTCTTTTATCATTAAAATAAAACCGCACACACAGTGTCAGGTGGAAGATTACAGGTCACAAGACCAAGTCAAGACCGGTTCATTTGATTAAACGTGAGGTTATACAAGTTTCGCGTCCGCTTTCAAACATTTGATTTGTTCATTTCTTTACTTTGTTTCTTCTCCGCGAAAGACTTTGGATCGTCATGAGTCCGACGTCGCTAAGGTAAGTGTTCAGTTTGGACAGTCAAAGGAAACCAAAGTCTTTGTGAAGTTAATTTTCTGTGAGGCCGTCTTGAATTCTCTGAACATTTTTAAGTGAACGACTTGTTATTTTACAGAAATAAAATTGCAGCCAAAAAGATTAGATATAGCGCACAGTTAAAGATAAGTGAACGTTGAAGTAGTGTTTGTTCGGGGTGAATTGTTCCTTTGTTGCAGATTTTGTGGAGTAGCAAAGTTTGTCCTTCAAGCTATTTCTATTGCGGGATGTATCCTTTATGTCAAACTCTGTGCCCAAGTGGACCATTTCTGGGGCAAGTCTTGTGAAAGCGACAGAAAGCGAGCGAGTGAGGGAACGAGGGAACGAGAAAGAGCATAAAATTAGATGATATAATGATGTCACGTGTTTCCTCAAGAAACATGAAAGTTGCCTGTGGGGAAACACCCTCTTTCTAATATCAAATGCGATTTAATATTTCACATCAGCTACAACTGAAAACGTTCCCCCAGCACTGCATCGAAACATTCATTCTAATTTTGTTTGATTTTTCCCCAGATTATCAGCAGTGTCTCCTTACGGGATGGTCGTTGAATTAGAGAAGAATGCCGCACTCCTGTATCGCACGTTTGGAATCGACCCGCACTAGAACAACGTCCTTAACTACAGTCAGAGATCCGTGTGATGATTTGAAAGGAGAGTCGTATTTACTATCAAATCCTAACCATAATCCTAACCATAAAAGCCCATGTGTCCTGTGTACTTTGTGTGGAAGTCGGATGTTTGACATAACACTTTAGCTTACTGATAAAAACTCATTAATTAATAATTCGTCCGCAGCGTTTCACTCTGACCAAAAGACGATAAGACTGGAGTGTCGCTTGCTTTGTACCCAGTATGTGGTTGAAAAGGTCATTATTACTTGCATTTTAGGGACAAAGCCAACGGAGTGTATACACTGTATATAGTACGACACTACAGCAAGATGCAACCGTGTGCCAAGTGCTTCTGGCTTAGCTTGTGGAGATACTGGCGATCAATCACACGACTTTCAGGACTTTCTGAACATTAATTTCGCTTTAAGACCTGCGGGCCGTTAACGTTGACAAAACATACAATTACAAAGCGAATGCAATATCGAATAAATGAAAACTTTACAGCAATCTGAAGGCGGAAGAGAAAATATTTTGATCACAGGGTAAAATGCTCCTTCAAAAGGGAGGTAATAATACATTTGCATAATTTCTTTAGAAGAAAGAATATGCCACTTGTGTCCCTTTGACGAATCCCACTACTTATTTTCGTGCAGTCATTCAGTTTTACAACGAGGCCGCAAAGATCTCTTATCTGATTATTTCACACACCAGCCAAATGCCCACAAATTAAGAAAACAAAACAACTATTTATAACAAAGTCAGGAAAGACTCTTAACTCAGTGAATATCAGTGCGTTGCATTGGTAATTCGGGTGAGCTTTTTAAAATTTCAATCTCTAGTTTAAAAAAAAAAGATCGCTGGCAATTCTCCCTTTAACTTTCAAGATTCACCTCAAGCTCCCTCCCACCACTCTCTCTAACTTGTCAGCGATAAAGAAGAGAAAGCTCCACTGTACAACTGCTAGACATAAATCATACATTCACACACTCAAAACACTCATCCCAGCGACATACACACGTGCACCACCTATCCACTCGAACACACTGTTTGCATACAAACAAGATAAACATCAAAACCGACGGTCCACAAGTAGACAGTGTCACTCGGCTCTCATTCCGCGCTGTCAGGAAAAGATTCCGACTTCTGTCACCCGATTTGACGAGAAAAAGTCGGAGGATGAGTAAATGGAATTGCCCGTCTTCAGCACAACAGGGGCAAGTCCATCTGTCACTCAAGAATGACACCACACACGTCTTCACTCTTGCAATCGACCTTTGCGATGGTCGCACTCGCTAACACATACGTCCATCTTTTGACTGCATCTTCTACACCCTGACTGGTCCGGCCAGGACGAAGAGAGCGAACTCTCCCTATGAGAATGACTGACAGTTCGGTGAGCTCTTGGGAACAACACTGGCGCGGTTTCTACTTCCCCACAGTAGCCGGTCTATGGCAGTACGGTCACACATATTTTCCCACTTAGAGTCACGAGCGTGTTTGCTAATACTTATGCAGCTGTTTTACACGACACGTGCACTCACCTTTCTCTTTGACGATGCTGGACATGACTACCGCAGATGCAACATCTCACAGCTCCACGCTCCAGCAACGGTCCGATGGCAAGGCTTTGACTGGCAAGAGTCTGGCGCTCCATGTTCCTCTGTCGTTCGTCTGCTGTCGATGGTGGCAGTAACTGGCCCTCTGTGTTCACGTCGTATGGTTTTTGATGTGAGTTGTTGTTTCGGAAAAGGAAACAACAGTTTGCGGTGATTTTTCACTGTGGTGGAGGGAAACTGGATTTGGGTAAAGGAAGGAAGGAAGGAAGGAAAGGATCTAACGAATTGATCACGTGACCTCGTTGAATTTATTATAACGATGTACTCAGCAAGCCTGCAATTCCAGACAGAGAAACGAAGGGGGGAGTAAGAGAGAAAGAGGAGGTGAGAGAGCGAGGGAGGGAGAGAGAGGACATCAAAACCAAATAAGGAAGAAGATACAGAGAATAAAACTGAAGCTAAAACCTGACATGACATGTTTTCAATATGAACGTCTCATTTTTCTTTAAAATTTATCGCAGCATGGCATCTCTTTGTTTCGGAGAAGAATATGGTGTGATCCGGATGTGATAAAACACAAAACATGACAGTCTCAATAATGTCTACCGACAAACAAGCTCTGGCAGTGGAGACGCAAGATGCAGGTGATAAACTCTTGGTACAAACTTTCCATCACTGTCGCCTCTCCTGTTGTGGTGGCGGTAAGGAGGTGGGGTTGGCGGTGGTGGTGGGGGATATGGAGTGGGTCCCTACATGACATAACCCATTGTGTTATTTCGTTTACTTGGTGTTATTTTGTGTAACAAACACGACATGCTGGCTAAACAAAATGCATTTTCCCTCAGTCAAGCGTTAGAAAGAATAAAGATTTAATAGCATGGTGTATTTCACAGAAGTTCGATTTGTGCGTTCATATTGGTTTGATATGGAAACTTTTTGACAGAATCACAGAATGATCTGGGATGGCTTCCATGAGCTATCGTATCTGCACATCTGCTCATAAAACTGCTCGTACGAGCCCGTTCGCTTTGAATGCATTTGAAGCAAATAAAGGTTGTTTTGAATGACAGCATCAGAAATATCATTGATACCCCTTTTGATCCTAGCTCCTGTAATCGTAACAATGATTGAAGCTTGAAATTCAACTTATTGTTTCTCGCATCCACGGCCGCACATTGAGACTTGACCTAGCGACAACTTGTGATTAGTCTCATGTACTGTATGTTAAGTTTCATCTCCTGCGCACGTACACTCAGCACAGAAGGGCCACAGAAAATTTGAAGCTCATATATATCGTTTGTATGCTGGGCAAGCGACCAGCCGTCGTTGTAATCTTTTGATGTGGATCTGCTATGTGAACAGAAGAAGAGTAATATCTATGTAGAGTAGAAGCTGTATTTTCACAACCGTTTGTCGTCTGGACTAGCTTTTGACTTCCAGGAACGTGGATTCATCCGGCACCTCTCCACATCACAACTGTGCCTTGAGGTTGTTTCATCTTCGTCACTGATCTACTGTGCCTTGTCCGGACGTCCTTCGATTAGCGAAATCTGAAACGTTGTGGCGCCTCGCACTGAACTCTTTCATTAGTCAGATAGTGTTGCACTTCATTTCTCGCTGTTTAACTCTTACTTCATCACAATTTTAATAAATTTTGGTTGATAAAAGTTTAATAAATGTGGTTCATTGTTGATAAGTGTAACAATCCGTCAGTGAACGGACAGTCAAATGCAATCCGTTTCAGACGTAACGATGGCTTTGTGCAGCCTGTTGCAGGAGGGTTTGTACTGAGGTCTTGTTTGAAAAGTCGCTTTCTTCAAAGCTTCTTTTCGCAACATCATCACTGACAGGGCAGGCAAATAAATAAGCATACTCTCCATCGGGCGTCACCAAGATAACGAGTCGTGGTTTTAATTGCACTGACTGTTGATGGTATATCGGTTACTAACTGCTTGCAGCACGCATCAAAATTAAGTGTTATGCATGCATTTGTAATGTTCTGATTTTGATTGGCACTTTAGTCATAACCTGCATAGTGGGTCAGATTCGGGCTTTGGCAAAGACAAACTGAAAGCAATTATTTTAATTTAAAAAAAAGCTTAAACTGTCATGTCCTGGACAGAATTGACCAAAGTTGAAATAAAGAAGTCGAACTGTTTCTGGCGGAAAAAAGAAGCGAAGAAAGAAAAGGAAAAGAGACGAACAAAACACATAAATAAGAACGCATGAAATTACACGCATGCATTCACGTCCGTGCGTACACAGTCGCACGCACGCACAGAAGTGTGCAAATCAGCTAAGAACCAACAGAATTCTCGCTGTGCAGGCACGTGACAGTTGGTGAGGTTACCGTTGTTTGTGAGCGACGCCAGGGCTAGTTTAGACCCGACTGTTCAGTAACACTCCAGTCCGCTGTATGTTGCTGTAACTTCTCATCTTACGTGAGGATGCGGAGAACTAATACTATGGCGTTTAAGCTTGGATTTGCTTGCTTTCTGTTTGCTTTCATAAGCCACGGCTTGGGTAAGTAGATGGCTCTGGTGTAAGTTCTTTTAAGTACAACAAAAAGAACGCAGCCAAGCGAGAATTAGACAGACAACAAGTCGACGTATCAGGACATGGCTTCTTCAGGAGGTGGACAACAGACTTTTATTACCCCAAGCCGCAGTCACATGTTTCTTTTCTCTTTCCTTTTACGTACCCGAACTAACAGATATCTATTCGAACTTGTGACTTCAACTGTATCCTTGTGAGTTTCGATTTTTAAAAATTGCGAGTTTGGTTTTAAGTTTTTAAGTGTGACAGTTTTGTTTCCCCTTTCCCTTTCCAAACCTCTTTAACATGGATGTGTTGTAACGATATATATATATTTATAATCGTTACAGCACTTCGTTACAAATGAGAGCATTTTGTAACGTGAAGAAGTAGTTTTCGAGTCGCTACTGTTACTGGTGTTACTCCTTCGGTAAAATTCGTCACTTTATAACACTTTCGGGAAAAGGAAGACAACTGGAAATTATTATGTAGATTCTTTTCCAAAATGATATACAAATGCTATTATCTTCGTTCTTTTTACACAGTTGTAAATTTGGCGAAGGGGGAGGAAAACGTGTGACTTAAGTTTAAGCATACACGTCCACGTAAGTTTTTTTTGTGTCTTTTAAAGAAATATATAGGCATAGGATGACTCATCATCACATAGGTAAAAACAGTGTAATGCGCTCTACACAGCACGGTATTCTGTCATTATGAATGGCTATTTATTTGTTTGAGATCGTTGATCTTTGACGACAACAGGCATCGAACTTTTTTGTTTTATCAGGCTACCTAAAGATTTTGATTTCTGAAGTTATGCGTGATGTCCCTTACTGGCTTTTTAATTATTTGTTCTCTGTTCCAACATCGCACAAATGAGTGCACAAAATGTATGGTATTGTGTGCTCAACATGTATACGTTATTGTATGTTCTGTTTTCTGTGCATACAACTGAACCACACCGCCTTGTCGACTATGGCACTGCAATATATGTGTGCGATATTTACGGCGAATGTCGTGCAATCTTGCGCCTTTTTAAGAACACATCCCTAATGTCTAGTTTCCCATTGCAGTGTTCTAATGAGCAGCCATATCCTGCAATTAATTTCTTTTGAAAATAAATTCTTTTGTGAAGGAGAGCGAAGGATGAAAGAAACTTACAACCCAGTTTTCTATCCTGTAATTTCTTAGCCAAACCATACTTGATCGCATGTATTATTACTCGACCTTCTTAACACCTGCTGTTTGGTTAACATGACTACCGTATAGCCTTATAATATTGTTATTACAGGTCTCATGATACACGTCGTTAATACTGCTTCATTTTACCATCGATTATATAAGAAGGAAAGAGATTAGACCACAGAGAAAGTTTCGCAGGGTTTTTACGCCAGGACTCTGGGGCTCTGGTATCTTGACAGCAGGCCTCGAAGAGAGTTTCGACCAAGAAGGGCCGAGGTGGGATGTAGCCGGCGGAAGAACGAGGGGCATAGTGGAAGGTGAGCCACAGGGCTGCCTTCTTCGTGCACCTCCACTACAACTGCACCACAGGGCATCCGGCTAGCAGAAGCCACTACCTCTGGTGGCCAGAGAAAGAGAAAAAGTGGAGAGGAGTATGTAGGGCAGACTCCTGTCATGAGACACCGATAGATCACAGAGAAAGTGAGAGGTCCTATTATAGCACTAGAGAACAGGTTGCAAGGTTAAGCCGGCCACCCACTGAAATGATCAACAAATAAACTTTGAGACGTGAACTCCTAGTTTGGCGTCTTCATGACTGGATGAGCTAGGGTGCATAAAAGGGTGGGACGGTGTCTAGAAACGTTAAATTTGTTTGAAAAAAAATCGAGTGGATAAATATTTATATTAGAAATGTATTCGAAAGTTAATTACACTGGTCAACAATTTTTACAAAAGTCATGTTACTGTAAAAAGTTAGTCAATTCTTATTAATTTGTATGTGCTCAACACGAATATGACTGTCAAAATGCACAATTGACTCTAGTTTTCTTTTTGTAATCTGCAATATTATTGTTTACATCAAGAAATGATGCCAATAGTAATAGGCCTATGGTTAATACCTGTTAAAAAAATCAAATCATAGACTACTCTTTGCCTGTCTTTTGTAAAGCTGTTCGGGAGCATCTCTGGGGAGTGTCCAGCAGTAGTCAGCCAGCATGGTAGTGGACCATTTTCCATTGTTGCGATATCTTGATGAGAACGTTCCCCATGGAATAGGAAGTTCCTCACCATGTGAAACTGGTCTCAATGGGGACGGAATGTTTGGGTAGACTATTCTCAACTTCTTTTGTTTCGATATTCCCCCGGAAAGAAGAGGAACCAAGCAGACCCAACAGTCATTTGTGTGGCTGCTTGACTCTCTCCACACCATGCAAACGGCATTAATGTCCTTTTGCCATTCAACCACTGTGAAAGCTGTGTTGTACATGTAGCACAGCATATATGCGGGGCCCAAGCCTTGTCTTGGTCGCCAATCTTGCATCCGAAGTAAAGATAATATGCATTCTTCACTTGAGAAACGATACTTTTCTTCTGGTTGGCAAATGTCTCTTGCCCACAACTATAGCAAAAATTGTCCACAGTAATAACGCACTTGTCACTAAATGGATAAAATAATAACAGTTTCATGTAACAATACCTTAAACTGTATCGCACAAAGTCTGAAATATTTTAATGCTCAACCTTTTCCGACTGGGCTTTATGCAGTACACTGCTGACGTCAGCTTACTTCAGCAGCCGCCTGGCAGTAGTACTGCATTGTATCAACTCTGATGGTTGCATGATTTTATTATGCAATGTGATCCTGTATTACATCATTCTAGGCTTTTAGGATATTGTTACAGTCCTACTAGATACATTTACACGGTGAAACCTAGAAAATGAACTATATGAAATATCTTCAAAAAGAGAGACAATAAAAGAATTGTCATGGTCCTATTCGTATTCACCACACCAAGATACTACAGATTAGGGCATATTTAAGTAAGTAGCGATATCAGTGTTGACCAGTGTAATTACTACTGATTTTCTTTCAGTTTTATTCTTGAACACTGTTGCGGAGTCTAGTTACCATTATCATGCTTTAAAATATCAACGAATGGCGTTTTACTAAGTAATTGTTAAAAGTGTATTTGGGTAGAAGGAATGAGACTCTGTTTCACACACGAAGTCCGTTAACAGAAATGTCTTTATGGTTAGTTTGTGTTTTAATCGTAACACAGGATGTGACGCGACTGAGATCGATCTTGTCTTCGTGCTGGACGCCTCCGCCAGCATGCGGGAACAATACTTCCAGCTCATGAAGGACTTGTTCAAAGACTTCGTCCGTATCGCTGACATCAAGAACGGCAATGTTCGCGTTGGTGTTGTCATCTACAGCACTGAGGTCCACCGTCAGTTCAACCTCAACACCCACAGGACCAAGGCTGATGTCGTTAATGCCATCGACAACATCCGTCAAATCCACGACCTAACGTACACCAACACGGCGGAGGCCCTCAGGACCATGCGGGAAGAGATGTTCACATCTGCCAACGGTGATCGTCCTGACGTGCCCAACATCGCCATCTTGGTGACAAACGCCTACTCCGACATCAACTCTGATCGTACAATTCCTGAAGCCGAACAGGCACGAGCTGAGGGAATCCACATCTACGCCATTGGTATCGGTCTAGAGGACATGACAGAGTTGGACGGCATCGCCAGCAAACCAGTGGAAATGAACAGTTTTTCTATCCAAGACATTAGCGAGGTTGATTATCTGAGAGGCACAGTCTTCTCCAGACCCTGCGGTAGGTTTCCTCATCACAGGATTCTAGTCTTTGGTGTTGTTACTGTAGTTCCTACAGACAAAGTATTTGCCACATTCTGCAGTAATTTTCTGTCATACGCCGTAACTAATGTCAATGTGTATAGATGATGGATGGATACATGGATAAATGGATGTCGGGCTGGGTGGCTGGGTGGGTGGCTGGCTGGCTGGATGGATGGACGGACGGACGGACGGACGGACGGACGGACGGATATCACGTTGTTCGCATGCATTGAATAAGAGATATTGCATTCATTTCTCCCTCCTCAGTAGGCGCTGTAGCATGCCACAGTGTAGTCTGCAATGATAATCAACTACTGAATACGAATCCGTCTGATAATATACACATAAACGTAGGCAGAAAAAAAGAAAACTAGGAAGAAATGGAAATTTGAAAGAAAGAAGCGAAAATTGAACTCTGTATCTTCAGACAATGACCTGACGCTTGAATCATAAAGCTACGGACCACAACAGCACGCTGCGATAAGAAGTTGCATTGTTACATTTCGGCTCGTGCAGCTTCTTATGGTTAATTAGAAACAACAAAATTCAGCGAAGTGCTCTGTAGCAACATCCGACAGCCTGGTGCACAGACAGACAGACAGACAGACAGACAGACAGACAGACAGACAGACAGACAGACAGACAGATAGATAGATAGATAGATAGATAGATAGATAGATAGATAGATAGATAGATAGATAGATAGATAGATAGATAGATAGATAGATAGATAGATAGATAGATAGATAGATAGATACCAATATTGCAGATAATTGCATTCGTCTGTAATTCCTTAGCCATGTCATGCGAATTGCATCTGTGAACACTCGACATTATTCAGACTTGCTGCTCGGTTGACATGACGGGTACCTGAACTGTTACTATGACTACCCTGTAGCCTTATTACACTACTACTAGACTACGTTACTTTAAATACATATCGTTAATACTGCCTCATTTTAAGATCATGTGTATAAGTTTTTTCCCCGTTCCAGAGCTAATTCCTCCTCTAAGAACTTTGTCAGAAGTTCTCAAAGGTGAGACTTTAGAACGCGACTGTAATATTGTCCATCTTCACTGTATTAGCAGTACAAAAAGGAAGCTAGAATCGTCTGCAACATGGATAAATATGTACACTGGTTATAGGGAAAAGTCATGTCGGATTGTTTGAAAAATTCGAGAGGATAAGGATTTAGCTTAGAAATATATTCAAAAGTTAATTATTAGTTCGTTAACTTATTTTCTTTGAGTAGAATTCGTTAATACTGTTGCGGAGTCGAGTTACCATTATCATGCTTAAAAATTTGCTTTAAAATATCAACGAATGGCATTTTACTAAGTAATTGTTAAAGTGTATTTGGGTAGAAAGATTGAGCCTCTGTTTCACACACGATGTCCGTTAACAGAAATGTCTTTATGTTTAGTTTGTGTTTTAATCGTGACACAGGGTGTGACGACACTAAGATGGATATTGTCTTCGTGCTCGACGCCTACCGCAGCATGTGGACACAATTCTTCCTGCGCATGAAGGACTTCGTCAAAGACTTCGTCCATACCGCCGACATCGATAACGGCAATGTTCGCGTCGGTGCTGTCATCTACAGAAATGAGGTCCGCCTGCAGTTCCATCTCAACACCCACAGGATCAGAGCTGATGTCGTTAATGCCATCGACAACATCGATGCAATCACCGGCGCCAGCAACACGGCGGACGCCCTCAGGACCATGCGGGAAGAGATGTTCACACCTGCCCACGGTGATCGTCCTGACGTGCCCAACATCGCCATCTTGGTGACACAGGGCGTGTCAGACATCAACTCTGATCGTACAATTCCTGAAGCCGAACAGGCACGAGCTGAGGGAATCCACATCTACGCCATTGGATTCGGTGTGACGGACACGACAGAGTTGGACGGCATCGCCAGCAAACCAGTGCAAATGAACAGTTTTTCTATCCAAGACGTCAGCGAGTTTCGTGTTGTGAGAGGCAAAGTCTTCGCCAGACTCTGTAGTAAGTTTCCTCATCACAAGATTCTAGTCTTTGGTGTTGTTACTGTAGTTGTTACAGACAAAGTCTTTGATACATTCTGCAAAATCTTCTTTCATACACCGTAACTAATGTCAATGTGTATAGATAATGGATGCATAAATGGATAAATGGATGTCGGGCTGGGGGGATTGATGGATGGATGGATGGGTTGGTGGGTGGATGGATGGATGAATGAATGGATGAAGCGATCGATGGATATCACTGTGTTCGCATGCATTGAATAAGAGATATTGCATTCGTTTCTCCCTCCTCAGTAGGGGCTGTACAATGCCACCGTGCAGTCTGCAATGATAATCAACTACTGAATACGAATCCGTCAGATAACAGAAAAAAAGGAAAACAAGTGTAACAATATACGTTTGGTGTAGGTTAACATTTGATGTGTGACACATATGGAGACTAAAATCCCACGCACTGCAGGACGGACGTAACTGATAGGTCATACAGTGGCTTAAGCCGTCAAGCACTCATGTAACCCCATACAGAGACACAGAAACCAGAACATTCACGTCTCACTAAGGTCATCAGGGGTGCAACTGCCATCATACCCACACATGCCGACCACAATCATGCAACACCTGCCATTCAGAAGGGACTTTGTAAGCTAGAGTGGGACAAGGAGGGAGGCTGGCCCACACACACACAGACCTGTAGATGGGAGAGATGTCGCTAGTCAGAAGAAGGGAGGCCTGATGGCAGGTCACGAAGAGAACGACAAATAAAGAAAGGAAACCGCTAAAGGGATCTTGTGGACTTCCCTATGGCCAGTATGCGGAGGGCGTATGCAATGGTGCACTGGCAGTCCCTGGTGCTGTGACTGAGACACTGAGACACAAAAAAAGAAATGTAAATTTAAAAGAAAGAAGCGAAAATCGGGCACTGTATCATCAATGTCCCAATATCTCGTATTCAGTAGATGCGGACCTGGTGCACCTGGTGCACCGATGGATGGATGGATGGATGGATGGACGGACGGACGGATGGGTGGGTGGGTGTGGATGGATGGATAGATGGATGGATAGATAGCGATGTTCAAGATACTGGCATTTGTCTCTAGGTAAGACTAACTTATACTTAAGGTTTCAAATAATTTTTTTCTCCTCTTAGTCATTCGCTCCCCATTCCTCTCTCCCTATTTCTCCATGATATACTTTTTATTTATGTAGATAAAAAGGAACCACCCCAGCCTTGTTCTTCACCAACTGTTTATGACTGATTAAGCGAGGTAGCTACTTCTGCTGTACAAGCGTTCCTGTAGAATTCCAGGAATACATGTTCACACATAAACAAGCACATCTGCATTATTTTCGCATGACTTGATCACTTTTTTAACGGATTTTCCAGAAAGTTATGTAAGTTATCTAGAAGAATCAGTGATTTTCTACAGAACAGCAAAGTGATCTAAGGTGCATCCGCGTGTACGCACCTTTGAACGGGATGTGAGGGAGGTTTCCTATGCTTGATGGAGTAACACGAAAACCGTATTTTCTAGTGTTATATTGTGATGATGCCTCTTGTATGTTGGCAGTGCAACTGAATTTCCGCCAGCCTAATAACGTATTTTGAATCTTGAATCTTGAATGTGGAGGGCATTTATGTGTAAGAAACTCGTTTATATGTTTATAAGTCCTCCGTCTCTATCCTGTAATCAGCCCTCTCCTGTCACTTTTAATGTATGGTTGCTCTGTCAGTGAACATACATAGACTTCCGTATATCTAGGATCCGGACATAGGGAAAGGGGAGTGAACTTTTGAGAGTGGGTTAATAAATGGGTACTAATACAGGAAAGAACACAGTTTCAAACTGCAGTAAGGACTTCAAGTAAATGAATAGAAAAATAAACTAATTGCGTAGTTCCTCTCCTATTTCTAATATCTGCTTTGTTCCTTCATTTCAGACCCTTCTCTTTACATTGTAAGCGGTTATACTATCTACCGAACACTTGAAGGAACTAGAGCAGTTCTTGGTTGTAAAAGCCCACGTCAGCTACCACCAAACGCCTGGTACACCTGGGAGGAGAAGGCAGACGGCTACGCTGTTCGCCGGAACTTGATCTTCGTTAATCTGACAATGGCGCATCATGGGAAAAGAGTGAAATGTAGCGTCAGCTATACCAGTAATGGTAGCAGTTACGGAGTGTCAAGCGACTTCTTGGAATTGCAGATTTACTGTAAGTACAGTAATATAAAGTAAGGATTGCTTTAGCCCTTTGCACAACACCAACACCAACAGCAACAACAAGTGCGGGTCTCTAGCACATGGGGCACCACACTACTTTCATTTAGTACAACTCTACTAGTCTGCATACGCAGACTTCGTCGTTTCATTCAAATGTTCTTACCCTCCCTTTAATCACCATACCATGCTCACAATTCTGAAACCTGTCCAACCTGTGTTAGTGATGTGATTTATTTGTTAAGCAGTTTAATAGTTGGTTACATTTTGTTTTGGCATGTAAGTGTGCACTAGACCTCCTTGATTCTGCACCATACCGAACCGTCAACATTCCAAACAGACACAGCGCACTGATCAACGACTGTAAGAACATTGAGCCTCAACAGCTTGCTGTCCTTACACACACACACACACACACACATTTTTAAGCACTGTCTGACCTACACTACTGTGCACTGGATCCTATTTATGGTCTATTCATACTTATCTGTCAAGTAACACCAACTCTTATGCCGTCTAAAGTGTGTAAGGTGGTGTTTGCAACAGGTGGGCCACATAAGACTTTTTTGGCAGTATTTGGTGTCACCAGATGTTATACGTATAAGTGGTATATATATCAGGACGGTGTTGCTTAGACAAGTCTACGTGCTGCCGCACTGTGGCTGTTAACACAGTCTTCAGTCTCACCCAGTCACATTCTACTGACAGTGGGCCAACAAGTCCCAGTACTGTTCCCTATTGACAACTGGCCAACAAGTTCTAGCACTGTTCTCTACTGACACCGGGCCAACAAGTTCTAGCACTGTTCTCTACTGACACCGGGCCAACAAGTCCTAGTACTGTTCCCTACTGACACCGGGCCAACAAGTCCTAGTACTGGTCCCTACTGACACGGACCAACAAGCCCTACTACTGTTCTCTATAGTGCCAGGAGTTTCCCAATTAAGTTCTTAGGCATAACCGGGCCGGGGTTGGAACCACTGGCCTCCCATTTCAGAAGCGGACACAAATATTACACAACCTGTGGGGGGGGGGGGCAAGACAGACAGACAGGGCAGGGCAGGGCAGTGCAGGGAGGCAGAACGAAATAAAGAAGTGAAAAATTAATGGCTGCTTAAAAATCAAAAAGAACAATATCATCAAATTTGATAAATTCTTGACATCACAGATTCCCCAAGAATAAGCATAACACGGAAGGATAACTTCGGCAGTCTGGTACCGTATCAGTCAAGTGACATTCGAGTCATTCCAGTCACTGGGGGTCACAACGTCACCTTTCGGTGTGAAGCTGATAGCAACCCCCCTCCTGCCTCCATCACGTGGTCAGGAAACGTCAACAGCTCGACTGGCGACCTACAGATCCTAGCGGCAGACCAGGCGGTACACGGGGGTGTGTACACCTGTACTGTCGTCACTGGAACAGTTCCTGGTGATGACCGCCTGCCTCTGACGTCATCACGACAGATTACTGTCGTTTTTACAGGTATTCTTAGACGGGCTGTGTTCACAGAGATATAGATACACAAGCACGTTAACTGCACACACACACACACATGGACGGCATTTCGCGAGAAGCAGCAGTTTGTTCTTTGCGGAACGCTACTGCTGTCGAACGAGTTCCGCTCACCGCAACGTTTTCTATTTCCGGATCCTTTTGATTTAGAAACTGGTAACGTCAACGTCCTGGCTGAGGTAAGTGACCTACTACAAGAATTTCTACTGGCTCCAATATTAGCTATTGTATGCACCGTGTTTGTGTTCTCCTGTTTGTACATTTGTTATCGTGACGTTTGTCGAGCTGTTAAAGTCAGCAAGCTTAGAAGATAGGGATTGTGTTGTGGCTGATAGTACGGAATGTCAAAATAACTTTCTTGATGTCCTTAAGGTTGGTAGTCATCTACATACATACAATGACTAACAACTATATGTACACATACATATATAGACATCTATAGATATAGTCATATTTAGATTTGGAACACCACGTGACATTTGCATTTAAACGTTTACCGACGTTAAGAAAGAATAATAGTTAGAAGATCCAAGAAAGCCTTATCTGTAAAAAGAACAACAATATTGAACACGGTTTTAAAAGTGTGTGAAATGAAATGACGTTGCAAGAGATATGTATAGTTTGTAATACAAATAATTTTGATTGTCCAATGTTGTCGTATTTTGGAAGCAATGATCTTTTATGTCAACGTTTTGGTTTTACTAATAACGTGGACCGTCCATCAGTTCTATATTCAGTGTCTACGGGTCCTCCAGAGATGAAAGACGAAAACCTCCAGTTTTGACTTTGACAGCAAGAGGCATTTGAAGGTTGAAATGACCCCGTACCCGATGCCAGTGGTGAAAAGGAAGTGCTACCAGAGATTCTACGAATATGACAAAGAGGGAACTGCGTCAGTTGAAGACATAATTTATGCCACGTGTACTGCCGGGAGCCCTGTGTTAGCTTTGGTAACTTGCGACACCAGCGTTGTCAAAGCGGATGAAGGTGTGAACCAAGCTGCTTTCACCAATGGACTGGGGACGCACTTTTTAATTTTACTGTTTCGCGTGACGATGCGTATGCGCTGGCATTGTTTTTTGTGGCTGCACTAACAATTTTACAAAAAAACCTCGCAAATCAGTCAGACTTCACTTTTTTCTCATCCAAAGACAGCACACACCGTGTCAGGCGATAGTTCAACTCCTCCCAAATCTTCCACCTTTTGCGCCTTCAGGCGAAGGCCGTTTCATCTGACTAAATCTCGCGCCCGCACTTTTTCTGTTTTCTTTTTTCGTCATTTTGTTTTCTGCCCCCGAAGGACTGCGGGTCGTCTTCAATCTGGCATCGCTAAGATAAATGCGCAATGAGCACTGAGATAATGAAAACCAAGGAAGTCCCTGTGAAGTTTAACGTCCTATTGAAGTTTCTGTGCAATCTGGGCTAAAAGAGTTGTCATCTTGGTACTTAACTATAACAAGCAAAAGCAGTGGCTGGTACGGCGAGCGTTGAATAGATGTCGGGGTGGGTGTGCTAGTGTTAGATTCGTCCTTTTGTTCCCAGACTAACCAGTTTATGCGGTAAGCTGTTCTCCTTCGGATGTATCCCATAGCATTTATCCTATAGCCCTGAAGTGGGCTTTCTCTCCGATGCAAGTCTTATGAGTAAGAGACAGAGAGAGAGAGAGAGAGAGCGCGTATCAACATTAGGTGTAACTAGGGCATGTGCTTCCTCAAGCCACACAAACTCGCCTGTACTGAAGTATGCTTGAAGTAATACCAGATCTAACTTAACAATAGGCCTCAGCTACAACAGAGTTTTCCAAAATGGTCTCATACATTTACGCTTTCCTTTCAATCCTTTGCAACTACGTCGAGTAAAGAATTTCTGTCTGTAAGCGATTCTTGAAGATCCCTCTCAAAGCTCCACTTTTAAAGGTAAATAAAGAAAAGGCTTAGCCTTGAGGCCGAATTATCTCGGTGAGGACTCTAAGAACAGAGTTGAAAACATCCGATCACACTTTTATGGTATTTTATAACTGTGATAGTATAGGACAGTCAAAAGGAAATCTGCGTCTAGCATACACAGCTTTTCTATAGGGTGTGTCATGCCCAAAACAACAACAACAAAAGCAATCGAAAGGGAGCTACTGTCTGCAAGTGTATCTGTCATGAGAAAACAGGTGCATGACCAGGTGCGTGCGACTGAATGTATTATTTAATTTCCTGCTGTATATTTAACTAGATGTATGTGAATTACGTGCCAAATATCAGCCAATCATATCCTGCTGTCCGCTATGTGAAGCGCCAATCAGAGTCTGACGTAAAAATTAAAAACCGAGCGCTTTGAGTAATAAATACTTTAGGACTCTGTTGGATGTGGATCAAGCAAGAAGAAGATGTCACGGAAACGACCCCCCTCTAGCGTTCCCATGACAAGCAGATGCAAACTTTTAACTGCAAAATGGCGACTTCTCCATTCACTGTCATAATGTAGCAAGTCTATTAAAACAGCATTGTTAAACATAGATTAGTTCATTCATTCAGAAGTTGTAGTAAATTCCCATGCATTTTACATGCCACACACGATCTTTTATTAAAGGCCTTTCTTTTAATCAATACGTTCTATACTTTCTATACATGAATATCTAGGACAACTTGACCCCATCGCACTTATTTCCCACGTTTTTTTTTCTAAGATCAACATGTAGATTTCGCGCCGAATTAGCTCAAGGTCTAGAATCCTATTTTACTATGAAGGTCTTTAGTGACGCAAACCTGCTTCGTACTTTCGCGCCAAACTCACTCAAGGACATGCAAGCTAAGCAGTTTTCTTCTAGAACTTTCTATTTCTAGAAGCTTCTGGAGACGACCAGACAGGTACACCACTTGTTACATCCAATCACAGATAGGCACGTGTCCACGTGATCGCCAAGACGCGTGGACAGAAATCGTCTGGTACCGGCGGTCACAAGAGAACCATCGAAGTGAAAAGACGTAGGGTTTGATCTCCTGAGAGGCATAGTTTTCGGCCTGAAGTATCAGGCAGTGCAGTCTTCCTAGTTTCCTGCTTGCCTAGTCAGGGCAGTTAGAAGTCCCATAGGGAAGGGGGAAAGTTGTTTAGCAGACTAAGGAGAGTCTGAAAGTTGTTTAGCAGACTAAGAGAGTCTGAAAGTGTTAACAGACTGAGGAGAGTCTGTGTGTATGCCAGAGGGCATTAGTTCTCCCGCCAATGGTGGCGGAAAGTATGTACCAAGGAGGGTACTTTGATATCAAGACTGTCGTCTTGAAAGCTTGCCTTTGTCAGAACCAGTGTTAGGAGACCCGCTAAATCATCAAATCGTTGCTGTCTTGCCCTAGGAGAGAAACCTACACTCTGTGACTCCAGGCTAGTAGAAGTTCCATCAGCCTGTAAAATTGTGATATCTAAAGATAACCTCACCTGTCAGACGTTGTCCAGGAACTTGTTCAGCAAAATCCGAATCCGCATAGATCTACACCTCCCGCACCTTGGGAAATGAACGTTATCTAGAAGAATTTTACCAGAGACTCGCTAAAGCATTTTATCCCAGTGGTTTGTTGTGAACTATAGTGAAAGGACTTGAATCATACCGTGGATTTGTGTGCCTGTGTCAACGGATCTCAGTGGTGAGTGAGTTAAATCTTATACGGTTTAAATGTCCATCTGAGTGAATGATTGAGTGAGACTGTAAGTAGCTCTCGTTGACACTTTTCTTCTGATCTATCTGCTAGTGAATACGTGAACCTAGTTTAGTGGAAGAGTCTATTCTGTTCTCATCTGTCATGTTTTGTGGTTCCCGGTATTGAAGACTCTTTATTTAATAACATTGTATTGGGGAGCTCCTTTACTGCGTGGATATGAGTTTGTTGAATAACAGTCAGAGAGCGAAGTAGTGTGAGTGGCGGAGTGCGGACGTCATTCCCCTATCCCCCTGTCTTTCCCTCACATCTGGTGACCCCGACGTGATGTGGTATTCCTTCTGATCTGTTGATATCTGTCACTCTCCCTTCGCCTCTGATCTATCTGTGCGACAGTGAGAAACTGATTATTAACGATAATTCTGTGTAATTTCCCCGTCTCCAGCATACGGGTCTGCCAAATTGTTTAGTTCTGTGGCAGTAAGGACCTAGGTCTATTTCTCTGTCTTAGTGTGTCTATCTTTCTAGATCTTCAATTATCTCGCTATCTTTCTCCTTGAGTATCTATAGAGTTAGAGGAAGCTCCTCTTTATTGTATATAAGTTAAGATCAAACTTGTATGTTGCATTTTTAACCTTTACGATTTATTAGCTAGTTTGATACTAAATTAATTTTATTTCTTGTATATTTTAGTTGTATCCTTGTATCAAAATCAGCTTAGCAAATTGTTAGAGTGGACATAACTACCCCCTCTCTTTCCTGGTTGTTTACACCCATCGGATACATCAAAGCCCTTGATGCGCATCACTGGATTTCTCCAGCTACATAATCTTCCCCTGAACAACCTAACCCACACCTGGTCAACCTGACACCTGCCCTAGTCGCTCCCCAGCTGTGCCCTCTGGTAGGTAACACCTTGCCCCTTGCTTCTAGAGCTAGCTCCCCCTGAGGCGGCACCCTCCTTCCAACTAAATTAAAACAATGATCTGGGTATTTCTGATATATTTAATACGGTAGGTGGGGGGGGGGTGCTCAGTTGGTAAAGCTGCTGGATTAGCAGATGGAAGGTTGCTGGTTCGAATCCTAGTGTAATCCAAGGATTATTTCATGAAGTTAAACATTGTGCACTGACCATCTTACTGCAGCCATCAGTTTAGTAATTGTGCGAAATTACTGCACTAAATAACCACCACAACTGTAAGTACCACAATTATCCCCAGGAGGTGAGTTTTATGGATGGGGCTGGTAGTGGTGGTTGATGTTACACGGGAACATGTACTTTGTCTGCACGTGACAATCGTCCACAGCGGATGACTAGGATTTTTCCCTACCATCACCTTACACAAAAGTCGTAAAAAATAACAAAACAACTAATCTGTGATTCCCTCCCCCTCTCTAAAAATCCAAAGATGAAGTAAAACTGGCTAAAACAGCTTTGGCCGTACTGGATTTACCTTACCCTTACATTGTAGATAAACAAGCTGTAGGTACAAGCGCTACAACAGACACTTGGTCACTAACATAACAAAGAAAGATAACTGCATCTGAAGTTGTTGGAATTTTTTTGTTGGTTGTTTGATTTATTTAAAAGAGACAAAAAAAAAGAAAATGCCCCATACGTTGGTAAGACTTAGATATTATTAATCCTAATCTCCGTTTCTCTGTTGACCTTTTCTGCATTGTATTCTTCGTTGTCTTCCTTTGTTCCTTGTGTCTTGCTGTCTGCCTGGCTGTTTTACTTCTGTTTGTCCGTCTGTCCGACTTTCTGTCTGTCGTATCTCTTAACGTGACCCTGCTTATCTTATTGCCCACATCTTGTAACCTTTGTAACCTTAGAGGAACACCACTTCACCCTGCTGGCTTCGCTTGTCCCATTTATATTTTGAATGATGTGCTTCCTGTCCTCAGCTTTAAATCTTCCATAGTCCGAATTTTACGCTGTGCCGTGCCAGGGACTGTCACATTTTGTGGAATGCTCCAGCGAATCTGTGCGTAGATTTTGATGTGCAGGGAGGGGCCATTGCCTTACTGGTGTTAATTATCGTGGTATTCAGAATTTGTTGCACGCACGCACGCACACACGAAACTTGTCACTGTTTTAGCTACGCGAACGAGGGTCTTCATCAAGCAATGGTTTCTCTACATCGCGCTTTAGGATGTAATAAAATCACGGCATACAATGAACTTTTTATGAAATTGATCTTTACAAAATCCTTCAGATTTCAAGACTTGTAACAACCATAGATACGGGAACCCACTGAAAACGGGTACACACAATTTTAGTACAGGACATAGAGCACGTGTTCCATTCAGAGACATCTGGGACATACACGATACATAAACACAGATACACACCAATTATAACCGCAGGAATTGGGGAGACACAGGGAGCAGCATTTAAACAGGTGCTGGGGATACGTGTAGGAGTGGTACTAGACGAGTCGCTATAGGGCGCCAAGAGGGGAAAGGCTATAATGCTCATTGAAAAATTGATTTTAGGAGAGGACTTGAAAAGAAAATGTGGATGGAGAACTAAAGTTGAGATGGTAGTGAAGGAAAGCGCTTTTATCTCGTCTAGTACATAATGCTAGAAGCATGTAGGCTTTCAGTAAATGTATCCCACTTACCGTATTGTATTTGTAGTACCTTTCTTTAGTCCATTCTACGTGTATATCACTATTTCTAGCAGAAGCGTTTGGGAAGACTGATCAATCGGAGAACAGTAGTGAAAATGTTTAGCTTGAGAGGCAGGCTGGGGTTACCAAGAGATCTGCATCTAGCTGAGGAATGTTTGGGAGTTCTAATGTCATAAAGGTAGTTTGTCTTATTTCTGAGTAAAGAGGACATTTTCACATAAAACGTTGTGCTGTTTCTTGTGCGAAACCGGATGGACATGATGGGCTGTCTGTATGACGTCAGTTTAGTAGATGGTGATTTAGGTCGCTCATGCCCGCGGAGGCGATACGTATTACATCTCAAAGAGACGTTCGCATAATTACACAGAATGAATACATTTCACAGTGAAGCAGCAACAGCTAGAAACTTTATCGGTGACTGCAACATGCCGATACATGAAAACTCAGTGCGACGTGGATGTAGTGTGATTTGGAGGCGGAGAAATTAGCCGTGTGTTGCCAGCATCCTACAGCCTGACTGCTGGGAAGAGAACCATGATGATATGGGATGGTACCTGCCCGAATCAAGCCTTGAAACCGATATTTTTCAAAAACATCAAGTCATGAGATCGTCGCGTCAGGTTGTAGCATGTGGTCTTCCAGTTCTGAGCAGATGAGTCAGCGATAGTGAAGTTCCTGACAGAGAGGCCCACAAAGGTGAAAAGGGCGCCACAGATAGAGGACAGGGGAACAAAGTCTCGGATACTAAGCGGAAACTGCTCCGGGAGAAGACAGATCAGCTTGGAAGATTAGGGGGTAGAGGCAAGGAGAAAGAGGGATGTGAAGAGAAGTAAGTCACAGGAAAGACTTTTAAATCCATCTCTGCGATCGTTAGCTGCACGTAACAGGAAACTGGATTAATGAATAAATGCGACTGGTTCAAGAGATGTCAGCCATTAATTAACAGATCGAGCAGGTCACTGTGTCGTGTCTCGTAAGCTGCTCACATTCTTGTGAAAGATTTTTCTTTTTCTTTTTATCTCTGTCTCATTTTTAAAGAAGGAGAGGGCAGGATCTTCACATAGTCAAAGAAGCAGATGGAAAAACGGACTTTCAGAAAAAAGTACAGGGGTCTGGGGAATAATATATAAACATACAAATATTTGAAGCTTCCAGCTGTTGAAGATTGGCTACTTTAAAGCGAAATGTTTTTCTCTGATCGCGGGTCGTTTCGGAAAATAGAGCTCAGTCCTCTGTGTTGGTCCTAGGGAAAGAGCGGGGGGCAAAAGTAAGAGGAAGGGTAGGGGCCTGTCGAAGTTGGGTGGATGGGTGGGTGGATGGGTGAGTGGTTGTGCTCGAATGACGTGACGATTTTCCTTCCTCGTTCGGATCTACAACTATCGACTAGAATAGTCCGGGCGATATTCGAGTTGGAACATTTGTCCCTCTCTCGCTCCTTTTTCCAGGTTTTTGCCCTCCAAGTCCTGTGTTTCTTTTTCTTGTTCTTTTCCTTCACGTCTTTTCTGCGGTTGGTTCACATGAAACGACGGAGAAATGATGGAGTGGCCTACCCTTTTTGTTCCTTGCTGGGTTCTTCTACACCTACCCACTACTGAATAATGATCACCTAGTCAGGTGACCAGAGTCAGCTTCACGTGAAATGGTCTACTGGAGTGAAAGTCATCGTATCTACATCGAAGCCAGTATCAAGTGCAAAATTATAAATTCACATCACGAGAAATACTGTACTTACCCCTATCCACTTATAGCTAATAACTAATTCGTTAATAACGTTCTTTTGTGAGTCTTTCCGTTCAGTTCCTTTAGTTTATGTTCTATTGTACTTTAGTGTGTTTTCTGGGTACTAGCTAGGTGTGTTATTGGCTTAGGTAAACCAGGAATGATTCTCGTGTATCTCACTGAAGCATGCGATGCACTCTGACAATCAGAACGGTCGCCAGAGGACTGATGGCTTAGCCGCCGGGGAGACGAAATCTAGAATGAGGAAAAACAGGCACTGGAGTATCACGAGAAACATTCATACAAACATAAGCAACATTTTGATTAGCACACGCCACTGTTGTCCGTGTGGAGGTGAGAACTAGAAAGGCTAGCGAGTTAGAGGGAATGGTAATGGAGGCGTTAGAAAGGATGTGTATAAGAGTGTGAGTGTACAACAACAACAACGACGACGACGACGACAACAACAACAACGACAACAACAATATATAAAAACAGAGTTATATATAACAGCTGGTCAATGTAGAGGGAGGATTGTACAATGGGGATTGTATTCACTGTTTCCGTCTACTATACAGTGTACTTAGATTAACACAGGGAATCCACCACCAGGCTGCGCCTAACACTTTGCCTGATTTATCCATGTCTAGCCCCCGCCCCCCTCAACAAAATATGTTGTGCTGTATAGATAAAACATGTTATATTACACGTAGAGGGCTGGTTATTTAAGATGTGACTAACTGTAGAATAGTCAGCTACAACCCTTTACCCCCCAGCCATCGCCCCTCCCCTATCTCTCTGAATGTTAAATGTTGTTGTATGTTGGTTGTAACTGTGATTATTGCTCTTATGAAATAAATAAAAACAGCCTGAAAGGTGAACTTTCAGTGATCTTATTTTCAAATATTCTGTTGTATACAAAGCTACTTTGTAGGCTATTTCGGGATTAAAGTTCATACAGAAAAGGCGAACCTTAAACTGGTAGGGAAGTCTACAGAAAAAAATGGTACGTAGCTGTTCTTGAAAGAAGTGTACTAACAGCAAAGAAAAAAATGGTAGAAATCTTCCAGAGGCCAACACATTGCTCACGTTCAGCTGTGGGACATACATTGTTAAATTGAGCGATTTCATTGAGGGCAGTTTGCCACATCTCAAGAGACGCAAAGCACCTTTCTTCACGGTGAGTTAGCTGAGTTATGTCAACTGCTATGAGTAGGTCAGGGCGTTAATCACACCAGTCGGGAAGACAGAAGTGAGTCGTGCCTCTTTTAGCGATAACGGTACTAGTCCATACGTCTTTCTTTCATTGTCGCAATGAAATACGAATAATTGCTGACATTCTTCATTAACCACGCATAACCAAACCCGTGGCTACACAGTAGAACATAAACATGAGAAACCTAGTTGGCCTGCCCGACATTCTGTAAATATTACACGCGGTGACACTGCTTTGGGTATCTGTAATTCCTCGAAAGTTAGTAACCTGCACCAGTATCTAATAAACAAGTCAATCCCATTGGGAATCTCCTAGTATGTTTCTTTGTTCCTTGCTATCACTCTAGATCGTAACTGTTTAATTCTATTCCATTTTCTTTTTCAATATTTTTGTTAATAATCAATGCATTACTCTTTTTATAGGGCTGTCTTCTTTTAAATGTGTTGTATTTCTATTTCCACCTTGTGTGTATGTACGTGTTTTAAAAAGAAAATTAATTGATCATATTTCTTTCACAATAGATAATTTCAATAAGTATATTCCTTTTGATTTTTCACTGATTTAAATTTTAGTGATTTATGTGTTAAATGTTGTACTTCGGTGTCATTTTTAACATTTTCTGAAAAAAAAACTTTTGTGATTCTTTGCACGCTTGTAGTGATTAGTAGTCACTGGCATGGAGTCTGAGTTGGAGATACCGATAGAGTCTTCTAGATGTCCGAGTCCTGAGGCTCAGACAGATTCCAGCCAGTCCCCCAACCGAAGCACTTGTTATTGAGCTTGGCGTCTTTTAGCACCTTGATAAAGCTGGGACTGGATTTCTAGGCCCGGAGATGGACTCAGCATCCCCATCTTGTAGCCAGAACTGATAGATCTGTGCCAAATGCACTGGCTGTTGGTGGGACGCGTAAGTCAGCACGTGCGTAGCCAGCCTCGCAAGATCTTTAGTCACTAGTGGTCTATCAGACAAGACCTGATTCACCAGCAGGCTAGAGGTTAACGCTGTACTAAAAATAGCACTTTCTTTATCAATTGTGTTTTCCTACTATAACAGTCATAAGTCAAAGGAACATGCATATTTACATTAGGTTCAGTTTCTACTTTCTTTTGATGCTAACTTTGACTTTTTTATATACAGACTATTGGTTATTTTAAGCAATTCCTTGAAGATCTAACGATTTTGGTTCTAACTTCTCCTCCTGACTGGCCATGTCCTCGAAGCAGCCCCCTGTCACTTTATACGTGTATAACAAGAGTGTAAAGACCACACAGGTTTGCCAGAGATCCTGCACCATCACTTGCCTTCCATCTTCTTACCCTCACCTTGACCCAGTCCCACTGCTTGTATCTGAAAGTCAGAAAGCAGATTGGGAAGCCAGGCATGTGCTTGGAAGATTTCATTATATCTGTGGCAAAGGATCTTGCAATTTTCCATGTAAAGGATGCCTCAGATTTCACAGCAGCTGCATCAGTGACAGTGACATTTCATGGAGCGTTGCAAAGCAAGAAGATGTGTGGTTTGCTATGCCAAGGCGAGAGCAAAAGGTGTTAGTGCAAAGGAATTGGCCAAAATGAAAAACAAGTACAGCTCTTTCCAGTGCGTGCAGTGCCAGAAGACCGTCTCTGTTGTGCCATGCATGCAGACATATCACACACGGAAAGACTAAACCCAACAATAACTTGAACCATGTCACTTGCAGCACATCAAACATGTGAGAAATTTGCTTGTTCCATTATTTGTGAAGAACCATAGCACTTGAAGGACATCACATGCTTTGTGGTGCAGTGAGAGACTTCCTTCTGTCATTATTTGTGAACATGACATCTTTCTGTCAGGAGCAGGAATGAAGTGTGCTTATTATTAGTTTTGCTTCATTGGAGTGTTTTTCAGGCAACTTCATTTTGGGTTATCTTCAAAATAGGGTTTAGTTCTATGTACTGAAAAGGATTTCTTGAAGGACGTGGTTTTTAGGAAAAAAGCATTTTGTGTAAGCACATTAGTGTTGTGAGCAGACTATGTGTACCTTGTCCAGCTTGGTGTGGATGATCTTCAAAATTAGAGTGAGCAGACTGTGAGCATCAAATCACCAGGAGGGAATTCAGTTGATGAGTTTTTCTTGAAGCTGGGACACATTCCATGGATTATTTATTAGTTTTCATTATTTCCAGTAGTCTTCAGTCATTTCTGGACCACATCTGTGCATTCAAGTTGGATTCCTGCTTCACTGGCTTGTGTAAAGAACATGTATTTGCGGTGACCTAGCATAGAAAAAACTTTCTTTTTCATCTTCAGCTGCGTTGGTGTCAGAGAATTTACAAACTAAAGAATAAAGTCCCAGAAATAAGGTAAGACACGAGTTTTCTACATTTCTTGATCTTTAAGTAGCATTTAAAATCATGTTTCTAGGATTTTTAGTTATTTATGAATTTTTGAAAAAGGCTGAAAATGGTGCGTCCATAGGGGAGACATGGGCTAGGAGGCTTGCGGTAGGATTGGGTTTTAAGGAATAAATTTTATATTGTAGAATTCGTTTCATAATTATAGATTTCATTTTATAACTATAGAATTCCTTCGTTAACTCGTAACAATATGCGCTGCAGTTTGTTTAGGGGAAAGTTCTTCCACCTGTCGGTGATTTCGCACTATAGGTGTGAGGGGAAGGTGGTGATTGGGGGCTGGAGGGGTGGTCTGACTTTGGCGGCTAAGCTGGTGGTGGTGGAGGCTGTTGTTGTGGTGTCCTGGCTGCTGTGGTTTGCTGTTGTCGCTGTCGCTGCTGGCTGTTTGCTACTGACCTATCCCTAAGTGCTAGACGTTGCATCTTTCTTGTATTCTACTTTTTGGTTAGGGTTATGTTTCCTTCCCTTTTTAAATGAAGCTTTGATTTTTATTTTTTAAGATTATTTTTAGATGTGTCTTGCTTGAGGATGGCTTTACTACCTGGCTGTGAGATCAAGTATGTGCTGCCAAAAGTTTTTGGGTAGATTAAGGGCTAATTTGAAATTTGAATGCTAGTTTATGTTTGTTTAGTTCTTTTTTTAAGGTTTCCTCTTTCTTTGCTATTTAAGTTGCACTCTAACAGCACGTGCGATGTGTTAAACCTATCGCCACAGCAACAAGTTAGTGGATTTTTGTACATCATGTGGTATTCTCCATTTAATCTTATTCTGCTCATTCTTGCCTGGTTTGTTCTAGTAGATTTCAATAATATTACACTGTTACTCGGTAGTTCTTCTATTTCCTTTCTTGTGTCTCTTCCCATCTTAGTTTGATTGGTGGTTTAATAGCTATTTTCCTTTCTTCTGCTGAAATAGGCGTGTTTATTTGGATAAGCTTTATCTTAGGGTTTGGCTTTATCGCTTGTCTAGCTAGTCTATCTGCTTCTTCGTTACCTTTTATGCCAATATGAAAAGGGACCCAGAGACATTTAACCCTTTTGCCTTTATTGTGTAATGTATATTTATTTGAGATACAGTCGAATCCAGTTAATCGGACCACATCGGGACGCGATGATTTTGGTCCGATTACACGAACATGCCCTATGTTACAATTAAGATTCTGTTTTTTAAGACTTGGTCCGAATAAGCGGCTGGTCCGATTATCCGGTGGTCCAATTAACCGGATTCGACTGTAGTATTTTGTACACTAGACCTAATCTTCCTGATCGCCTGCAGTGCTGACAACAACTACGAATAGTTTTTGTCTGTCTGATTTTGGGTTTGTTGTGTTAATGGCTGTCATATGAAGAGCAGCAATGACAACCCAACAAAGTACTGGCAGCGCTAGACACAACCGTATGCTGACGTATGCAATCAAGGGAGCCTACCGTACCCAAACACGTAGCAAAGAGAGAATCGAAAGTAAGGAACTTGGCAGATCTTCAAAAAAGATCTGCCATCCCCTTCTTTTAAACGACTCTAGTCTTCACACGTCTAGCCCCTGGTGTACCACGTGTGCATACAGCGAATCCCTAATTTATATCGTCAGCTCGCTCACTAAGCGTATGCTAACAACTGGGATTCGACACAAACACAACATAGGACAAATACATGAAATCCTCAAGGTGCAGAATATAATTAATAAGGAACACATGAGGACAGAGTGCTATAAATCGTCAAATGACAACCCAACAAAGTACTGCCAGCGCTAGACACAACCGTATGCTGACGTATGCAATCAAGAGAGCCTACCGTTTGGGTACTTTGTTTCTCCCACCTCAGCAATAAGCTTTCTGCGCTATAAGTCATCGCTCCATCGCTCTAACTCGTAAATGCGTGAGTAATTTTCTATAGCCATTATCCGTAGAAATCTTGTTGGGTGTTTCTGTACTCGCGTTTCACAAGGTATATCCCCCCAAGCAAAGACTATATTTAGTCTATATTCCTCCCCCTCCCCCGACACACACATTTGCTCTGATGTGCACATATGCTGCTGTGACCGTGTTTCTCAATATCTATTCACTTGTAACTAACGAAAGTAGAACTCAAGTTAGACATTTATTCATTGACTGCGGCTTGCGGTAATAAAAATACAACATCGACTGGGTATGATCAGCGTCCTCGTCAGCTAAGTTATCTTTATGTGTTATTTGTTATCTGTCTGTTTGTCCCGTCATGAAGAAGGTTCAATGTCCCGAAACGCTGGCGTGTTGTCTAAGTCTCGCTTGACTAAGGTCGTTTTGTTGTACTTGTCAATGACCAAAATACTTTCTTACGGATATTGCGAATTACGCCAACAATCTTTAGTATGCATACATTTGTGTTTATAGAAGCCTCGGTGTGAGCACTCCTCCTGGTTGGTTTTTGTACCTCGGCAGTTCACGTCCTCAAGCAGAATGTTGCCTTGATCCGCCCCGTACATGTCCGAGCTCACAGCTATTGCACCTGGGCTGCTCATTAGAACAAGAATCCAACCATCATACAAGAAAGCCATACGAACAGGCTTTCTCATTAGCATTGTATGTTGATAACTCTATATGTATGTGCGCATAGTGTGCTTTCCGTTTATCTATTTACGCGCGTACTCATCCCCTCACGCTCTCATTCACTCTGGTGAATCTCGAAACTCTTGTCGGGGAAGCATTCACCCGCTTCAGCTATTAAACCTCACGTCATGAACAGGCGTTGAAATGTAATAATGTTATAATAATAAGCTGTGTAACTTTTCTGCTTGCCAATTGCTTGTGTTGAGTTTGAAATTATATGCCGTTAGCATTATTTGTTGATGAGTTTTTAAAAAAGGCATCTCACATACGCTAAGAGATTAAGGTTATAAAACATCATAACCCCATAAACCCTATAAGGGTATAAAGATATAAACTACAAGGGGTATAAAAAGAAACCACTAAGCTAGATATAAAAATAAACCCCCATCTTGTAGATAAACACCTGCTGAGGCCGAGCATCCTGCAGGACACCTGAGCTTCTTCCTTTCCAAACGAATCGTCACAAACCGTACTCCTTGTTCCGTTGTACAGAATCTCCAGGCGGCCCCCCAGTGAGTCCCATTCTCTAAAGGTGCTGTCAGCTGTCCGGCTGTGGACAGGAAGTATTTTTGTGACGTTGTTTAAAGCGAAACAATAAAATAATTATTCTGTTTTGCCACTTAAATTGCAGCAGACTGCATTCATCTTGTAACTTGATCGCGTTATACCTTTTGAAAAATCCACAAACTTGTGGGAGCTCTCACCAATGCCTTGCCCGACATTCAAGTCGGATTCAACTGTGAATATAAGTTCATGATTTATCCTAATATGATAGTCTTCTCGCGGCAAGACAACCTCACGTTGAGAGTAGTGTAATAGTACAAGTGTACTTACCCACTCCCTGGGTCAGTAGAATGAATATAATGATGATACAGACCATGTTTCGCGTACCGAATAAATCTAACAGTCGATTAACTGGCTAAAGAAACACAACAGACTTCATAAGGACAGCAATACCTGTGGTATAATCAGTGGACCCGGGCCGAAATACTTGGTGACGAGAGTTCCTATCATGCCTGTTGACACAGTCAGAGTTACAGTGGTTGAGTGGGTTTTAGGTGAGTGAGTGGGTGGGTGCGTATGTGCGAGCGTTTGAGGGAGAGAGGGAGTGAGCGAGTGAGCAAATTTTGCATGTGTGCGTACGTGCATGCTTGAGCGCGCGATTGAAAAAATTAAACAAAAGAGCGTATTACACGGTGACCTATATTTTTCTGCAATTTTCAAACCCTATTTTTCATTCATTTCCTACTTCCGCGTCCTCGCTCACTTTCTGATCCGTACTTTCTTTTCATAAACCAATTTTCGGTTTCACTCCATTTGGCCAAATAACGAAAACGCTGTCAAACTCTCAGTCATACTGTATTCCACCAACATTTAGTTGGATTTAAAACACAGACAGTGAGGTACCTACTCTAAAGCTTTAGCCTTCATGCTTTATTATTATCTTTATTATAACAATTATGAAATATTTACATTAATTTGATTTTTCAAATTTTTCAAATTTTTTATTCGTTAGGAACTGAGAATAAACCTATCCAGTACTCGAAAACATACAGCAACTGCAAAACCTAGCTGTCTACCCCGGAGCAAAAAAACGAAAATAGTGCAAGTGAAGTGACTATATCTATATCTATATCTATATCTATATCTATATCTATATCTATATCTATATCTATATCTATATGTCTTAATGTGTACATTTAGTTGCCAGTCATTGTATGTATGTAGAGGACTACCAAGGTTAATGACATCAAGAAAGCTTTTGTCATATTCCGTACTAAAACGAGCCCTATCTTCTAAACTGCTGACCTTCACAGCTCGAGAAACGTCACGATAACACATGTACAAACAGAAGTGCATTGACACGGTGGATACAACATTTGAGCCGGTACAAATTCTTGTAGTAGATCACTTACCTCAGCTAGGATGTTGACGTCACCAGTTTCTAAACCAAAAGGCCAGGATCCGGAAATAGCAAACGTTGCGGTGAGCGGAACTTATTCTGCAGCAGTAGCGTGCAGGCAAAGCACAAAATGGCTGCTTCTCGCGAAATGCCGTCCTTAAGGAACACGGCGGCCTGGATAACGTGTGTGTGTATGTGTGCGTGTGTGTGCGTGTGCGTGTGTGTGTGGTAACGTGCTTGTGTGCCTTGATCTCTGTGAACACAGCCCGTCTAAGAATACCTGTAACATTGACAGTAATCTGGCGTGATGACGTCAGAGGCAGGCGGTGATCACCAGGAACTGTTCCAGTGACGACAGTACAGGTGTACACACCCCCGTGTACCGCCTGGTCTGCCGCTAGGATCTGTAGGTCGCCAGTCGAGCTGTTGACGTTTCCTGACCACGTGATGGAGGCAGGAGTGGGGTTGCTATCAGCTTCACACCGAAAGGTCACGTTGTGACCCTCAGTGACTGGAATGTCACTTGACTGATACTGCACCAGATTGCCGAAGTTATCCTTCCGTGTTATGCTTATTCTTGGGTAATCTGTGATGTCAAGAATTTAACAAATTTAATAACATTGTTCTTTTTCATTTGGAGTTTCATCTCATCTCATCTCCTTCGTCTATAACGATGTAACCTTCGTTGACGTCAGAAGGCTGTCAAGCTACGAGATCTGACAGTGAGCCTCCCCAGGACAACAAACAAACAATTACTAAGTATCCAAAACTAGAAATATTTTAGGGGAATGTTTTGGAAACATTAGACATAAGTCAAGATTTTCCCCCAATTTCAGATATGTGTAGCCCTTAAAAAAACATCTGGTGACACCAAATACTACAAAAAAGTCTTATGTGCCCCCCCCCCCCACGGTGCAAACAACATCTTACACCTTTAGACGGCATATGAGTTGGTGTTATTTGACAGATATGTATGAACAGACCATAAAACGTTCAGTGTGGCTTCATCTGTAGCTGTGCCATAAGGACAGAACTTAACCGGATCCAGTACAGTCAAGCAGTGCTTAAAAATGTGGGGGATGGGGGTTGTTACTGTACGTGATTTGGCGCCTAGGGGTGAAAAGATCTTTAGTGTTTGTTGCTTAGTGGACAAGTCTTGCACTGTACAACGTTGGAGGGAGTGCAACTGGTCCCAAGGTGTAAAGTGGAAACGGTCTTGAGTTTGGAGCGGACAAGTAGATCTCACAGAAAAGCCAGACATGGAGGCCCGCTGAAAAGATAATGTTCTTTGGTGAAGTAGGTGATGGAGGTGTCACTTGGATAGAAGAATTCTGCGTATTGACAGTTGGTGCGGATGATGGGTAAGGACAGCAAGCTGCTGAGGCTCAATGTTCTTACAGTCGTTGATCAGTGCGCAGTGTCTGTTTGGAATGTTGACGGTTCAGTATGGTGCAGAATCAAGGATGTCTAGTGCACATTTACAGGCCAAAACAAAATGTAACCATTAAACTGCTTCACAAATAAATCACATCATTAACACGGAGCCCCCGATTTTGTGATCAGGGTACGGTGTGTAAAGGGAGGGTAAGGACATTTAAATGAAAAGATGAAGTCTGGTTGTGGCTTGGTAGACTTGTACTAAATGAAAGTAGTGTGGTGGCACATGTGCTAGAGGCCCGCAATTGTTGTTGCTGTTGGTGCTGGTGTTGTGCAAAGGACTAAAGCAATCCCTACTTTACATTACTGTACTTACAGTAAATCTGCATTTCCAAATCGTCGCTTGATACTTCGTATCTGCTACCATTACTGGTATAGCTGAAGCTACATTTCACTCTTTTCCCATGATGCGCCCTCGTCGGATTATCGAAGATCAACTTCTGCTGATAAGCGACACCGCCTGCCTTCTCCTGCCAGGTGTACCTGGATTCTGGTTGAAGCTGACGTTGTTGTTGTCGTTGTTGTTGTTGTTGTTGTTGTTCAAGGTGACGTGGGCTTTTACAACCAAGAACAGATCTATTTCCTTCAAGTAGTGGAAAGATATTATCGTCGCTTACAATGTAAAGAGAAGGGGCTGAAATAAACGGAAAAAGCAACTATTAGAATTAGGGGCGGATCTACGCAATTAGTTTATTTTTTCTATTTATTTACTTGTATTCCTTCCTGCAGGTCGAAACTTTGTTCCTACCTGTATCAGTACCCATTTATAACCCCAAACTCCACAGTTCACTCCCCTTTCCTAACTCCGGATTCCCGACATACAAAAGAAAATGCATGTTCCATTTTAAAAGTTACAGGAGAGGTCTAAACTCAGAAGAAAGGATAGAGACAGAGGAGATGTTAAACATAAACACAGTACGAGTTTCTTACACATAAATGCCCTGCACATTCAAGATTCAAGATTCAAAACACGTTTTTAGGTCGACAGAAATTCAGTTGCACTGCCAACATAAAATAGGCATCATCACAATATAGCGCCCTAAAGTGGGTACTTCGCGTATTACACGCTAGAATGGGGTCTCTGCCTAAATAAAGGAATATGACTACAAGACTAGGGTCAAAAAATAGAACTGCTTCAAAGAAGCACGTTTGTTATTTGTACACAAACATATAAAAACAGTGACTATAGGGTTCTGGTCTTCTACACACAAAGATCAAACAAAACAATTCAAGTGAGTACCTGGATACACTTACTATTTGTTAATAAAATTGGCTATTTGTACAGAAACATTTAAAAAATGAAAATAAGATTCTGGGAAAACATTTTAATAGAAAATGAAAACTAGAAGTAGAAGAAAATTACGATCACAACTGTATGCAGTCAATAATTTTTAAACAATATCTAAACGAACAGCTAAGAAACATTAATTTTTAATGGCCAAAATTAAGCAGAAGTTTATAAAATGCTCACTAAAACAAACAGACACCGCCCCCCAAATTGTATGAAAATATGTACAGCCTGTAACTCGTTGCAAAGGACGTGAAAGGTTTGGATTTGTTCTTGCACCTTGTACATGACTACAAGCCACATAGAACGTCCCTCCAACAAACTGGTACCTGTAATGATGCAGCAAAGGCTTTGGACTCCCCTTTACTCTGGGGCCTAAGGCACTGAGAAGATGAAAATTATTATCTTACTACAACGTGATGCTGACAGTGTGTCTGTGGAACTAAATTTTTGTGGAGTGACTGTCTTCGGTTTTAAGCAGCTTTGTGTTGAGGGTGAGGATTTAGGGTTTTGGAAATGAACAAGTCCATAAACAAATCTGCAAATATGTGTAAAAAATTTGTACATTTATACAATTATGTATTAGCAGCTGATGGTCGGTTAAAAAAATTAAATGGAAAGAGTTGTTGACGAAAATCCAAAAGACCAGTTAGAAAAAAATGGAGAAAAGTCATGGAAGGAATCTGAATGGCTTGTCTGATAAAGTCATAAGTCTAGATAGGTTCTAAGTATTTTGTATTTGAAAGTGTCTTGTTGCTTGATGTAGCTTATATAAATGCATCGCGATGACTGATTGAGTGTTTTTCTTTTTGCTTAACGTCCCGCCACAAACTAAGTGCATATCAGGACAGAGTTGCTTAGACAAGGTTACTTGTTGTCACACCTGGGACTGCTGTCGAAACACGGGCCTCAGTCCCACCGAGTCACATTACACTGACACCGGGCCAACCAGTGCTAGTACTGTTCTCTATAGTGCCAGGCGTCTTGCAGGCCAGCTACTAAATTACCAGTTCTTTTAAGTCTTAGGTATGACTTAGGCGCGAACTATTGACCTTCTACCTCGGAAGAGATCGCCTTAACCACTTTGGCGGCCAACTGCATCGCGAATTAACCTTCCTAAAAGATGCATATAATGTCAACAATAATTCTTTGCTATGGGGCAATTAGGACAGCGAACCAGATGACTGAGCAAGATTACAGAAGTGACGGATTGTGTCCCTATATACCAACTGTGATTTGTGTTCATACATCAATGCCAGGTCTTACAACCACAAACACGCACACACTCTTAACACTTTCATTCACAGAGTTATCAGGAATGATTGACCAAAGCCAAAGCATGTATTGCTAAGCAAACATTATTCTCGAGCTTCACCACAAACAATGAACACGCATGTATAAGAATTCAACAACCACATCCAACATTCCAGCGTGCGCTCTTGACTACAAGCAAATCTTTCGCAAAGGCATAACACCAAGCAACTTTCAGTAAAACTCGGCTTCCCCTCAGAGCGGCACATCAATGACAGCGGGCAGTGTCTCAGCTGACTCAGAGATAGTTTGTAACATGGTAACTCGCATCTCTATCCCTCTTTCAGTTCGCATCTGGTTTCAATAACCGATAGTAGGAATTCCTGCCGACAATATTTAGTTTTGCTGTCAGACTTGCTGCTCCTTGACTAAGCTTTCACTTTCTGGATTTGATTTGACATAACGGCTTTTACAGTATCTGAAACCGACTTTTTGTTCTTGTCCGATAAGCCAGCAAAGTGTGGCGACTATTTAAATGATTGGATGATTGGAGCAATCGTCACACCCCTGACATCACATGACTTCTGCCTTCCACAAGCTCACTCCTCTAAAGGGCAAGGCTTGGTTTGCATTATTAATACAGCTTCTTACTGGGCAGTCATGCCTTCCTCGATTTGTACTGACTAGAAGGAAGAAAATACGTTTGGTCAAGGCAATCAGCTGCCTCTCAAACGTAAACTGACTTCTACAAGCCTGAATCTAATGCTATAAGCTAATTTGTGTGCCTTTCAAAAGAGCAGATTTATATGTTACCGTTGTTACTGCAAAATTCTCTGATCCTGAGTGGGTGATTGAAAGGATTACTTAGACTGTCCCTAACACTTGTGATTTTTTTTAAACTGGCTAATACGCTCCTGCAGTTGTTGACAGAAAAAGTGTACATACATCTATAAGCCCTTTTTCCCCATGAGGTCTTTTATGACTGTTAGAAATATTTAGTAAGCATTTGCAGAATCCCTAAAAATTCAGTATTGTCTCCGCTTGTAGCTGCCCAACGGAAAACATTTCTCATTATTTAGATACCATACTTCCGCCCATTGCACAGTCGCTCCTCACCTACATCAAAGACACCACAGACACTCACACTCCCCGCCACTTCAGTTCCTCCCACACTTTCAGGCCCACACTCCTCTTCAGCCTTGACGTCACATCCCTATACACATCCATACCCCACACTGGTGGCTTGACTGCACTGTCTTTCTTCCTCCATTCACGCAGCGGCCCCCACCCTCCTATACACACTCTGATTAGGTTGGCGGAGTTGGTCCTCAGACTTAGCACATTCGAGTTTGATGGCCAGTGTTTCCACCAAATTAGCGGCGTGGCGATGGGCACCAAAATGGGCCCTAGTTATGCTTGTCTCTTCATGGGCTGGCTTGAACATAACATCCGCAACAGCTACACGGGCCCCACCCCAGAACTGTACAGACGCTACATCGACGACGGTCTAGGCGCCACTTCCCTCCCTGAGTCTCACTTACTGCAGTACATCCAGTACATACAACACTTCCACCCCTCCATTCAGTACACCTACACCATTTCATGCACCTCTGTCACTTTCCTCGACATCAACATAACATTGCAGAACGGCTACCTTGCAACCACCATCCATTACAAACCTACGGACTCACACTCCTACCTGGATTTCCCCTCATCTCACCCACCCTCCACCCTGCACAGCACACCCTACTCGCAGTTTCTAAGACTCCGCAGATTATGTTCCAATGACACAATCCAACAGAATGATAGATTTTTTCCTCACCAGCAACTATCCTCCCAAACTTCTACACTCTGCTAGACAGAAAGTTGCCGCTACACCACGCACACTCACACTCCAAACTCCAACCTTCCCACCACCCCAGACACACGGAACCTCGGCCGATCGCTGTCTTGACCCACCATCCCCAAAACCTACCGGTACGTAGGGTTCTCCACTCCAACTGGCACCTACTGCCCAAATCTGAACCCCACCTATTCACACAAAAAAAACCTCTCCAAACTTAAAGTGCCCAACCCTCCCCTCATCCTTCGGCTCTACCCCGTGCAATGTCCCCCGCTGTTACACTTGCCCCTACGCGAACACCGCCACTAAACTCCACACACCCAATACAACTTTCGTCATCAAGCGCCACTTCACCTGCACCATCTGTCCCACTTTATTCTACATCGGGGAGACAGAACGCACACTCAACACCCGCTTCACAGAACATCTAGCTGACACCAAACACTGCAGAAACACACCAGCTGCACGTCACTTCAGTACACCTCCACACACACCCATCAGCATGAAGGTTTGTGGTATCTGGAAAATGAAGGGCGATTCCACTGACCGTAAGAATATGGTCCTACTTCATTACCCACTTTGGCACCATGGCACCCACAACACTTCAAACGCCGACTCTCCCCCTCCCTCATTTCCCTCACCCCTGCTTCTCTCCCTCTTCTTTTCTCTCCCTCCATTTCCCACTCTCTCACACATTGACGCCCTCTCACCCTCGCCTCTCTCTCTCTCCCTAGCCCACTCTCCACCCCTATCCTTTTCTACCTTTTCCTACCGAGCCTGCGATTGGCTGCCCCTCTTGCTCACTGTCCCTTGGTCATTTTCCTGCAACCCAGCCTACGCGCCACACTGCAGCTAAGTCTTTTCTTTTCGTTTTTGTTTTTCGTCGTTTTTGTGTCATCCTGATGAAGGGGTAGTGCCCCGAGACATGTAGATTGTCTTTGTCCTGTTCTAGCTTGATTCAGTTCCCTTATTTTTAGTTTGAAATCAGTATTTACTGTTGATTGTGTTACAATTGTTAATTATATCATTTAATAAAATGACTGTGTTACTTCTGGTAAATAAATGTACTAGGAAATGCGTAGCATGACCAAAGGGAAGAGCATGTTCTGTCAACTGGGTTCATCACTTACTGATGCTGGCATTGCTGAGAATGTGCATAAGCGGCGTCCAAGAATTGTGTCCAGCTTTGTCCTTGCCTAAGTTGTTTTAGGATCATGCACAAGCACTTGATGTCTAAGATGCAATATTGAATAACTATCATGATTATCTTAGTGCAGGTCATGGTCGTACACAGTATTAGTACCCATAAAGGTGTAGTTCTAGCGACACATTGTCATAAATATGGGTTGTCCATACACAAATGTGTAATAACAGCCGCCAAACTGAAGTCCTTGTGAGCACTTGTTACAAGTCGAAAAGGAATTTATCGTACACGGATTCTGACACTGTGAGCAAGAGATGCACCAGCCATGCTACTGCACATATTATTTTGATCCAGTGATTTGTAATTCTTGTAAACACTTTAGCCAACACCTTATAAAATAAATGTACTTGAAATAATTTGTATACCTGACAGCGTCTATCTGGAAATATGAAGAAATATATTTAAAAAGTAAGTAAATATATTTAAAGTTAACATGAGAAAGATTTGATTTATAATGGGCATGCTGTCTTGTCATCAGTTGTCGAGTGATGGAAGGGGGGCAGGAAGGTAGCTGCATGACTAATCAGTAAACGTTGGTTACAAATATAGGTTTCTGTGATGTAAACCAGATTCAATTTATGGTAGACCATCATTCTCTTAACAAATATATTCTGATTTGTCCAAACCTCGAATTTCTGCTCTCAGATTCAAGACACGCTGGATGCCACCCATCATCTTCTTTGACAACAGAATAGGCACTGGCCTGTTAAACTTCCTCTAATTTCAATGCGCTGGAAGCAATTCACCAGTTTCTTCTCCGTTTCTGTAAGACCTTTCAGTATGTCTGGGTTGGTTGCTGCTCCAGACCTAACAGACTGCTTGAAGTCCGCCAACGTCATTCTTTGCAGCTCACCTCCACGCTTGCGATTGAACAGAGAAATTGAACATAATGTTGCCCTTGCAACAACTGAGTAATCTCACATCATATCCTCTTCCAAAAGGGCTTGTACTTTCTGCACGTCAGAACATGTTGGCAACAACTAGGGGTTGTTCGTCTTAATTTTGCCTACAGACTACGATGCTGTAGTCTGACACCAAATCATGTCAGTCACTATTGAAAACAGAGTTAAACCGCTCACTCTCATTGATTTCTTCTTGGCAATGATGTCTGTGCCATGACCTAGTTTTTAAATTGCCTCCGTTTGTTTTATCTGGTAGCATGTATTTGAGGGAATGCCCTATCTTCGTGGCTAAATGGCCTTTTCTGAACAGGTGTGTACTTTCATCAAAATCAGCCAGTTCTTTTACAGAAGTAACCAAGAGGTCAAAACGACTTACACAAATGGCAGATTTTAAGGTTGAAACCTTCATCTCGGACCTTTGCCTGATAATCTTCATAAGCCTTGCAAGCTCCCTTATCCTAGAACTAATTAGGTTTCCACTATGCTCTTCAATGTCTCTTCATTCAAACAATCTCTTTCCATATTCCATTAATAATGTCTCATCAAAACTAAACGGCGAACATCATCATCTTTCATCACAGCTAACACCCTGTGATAAAAAAATTGCTGTTGTTTTTTCAAAGTCACCGGAAAAAAGCAATCTTCCATATTTAGCCCATTCTCCTTTTTTCAATGAATCAGCAGTTTTTGGTTTCTGTGGATATCGCTTAACATGCACAGATATCAGGCGTTTCAAGCACAGGCCTTTACAATATCTACGACCCAAAAGATCTTCTGGCTTGCTGTTACCAGTTCTGCATTTGGGACTAATACAGCCAGATTTTTCTGTAAAAAACTGATGTATTATGTAACTAATCCCCTTTATTTTGCAGACCAATCCATGCTTGTCTACTCTGCCGTGACCCCTTATCCTTTTCCAATATTACTTCCACTTCTCTCTCATTCTGATGCATTTAATTTTTTGCATATGTATACTCATTTTTAGCACCATCTTCCGGCAGAATTTGCAACAATGCCTCTTATTCCATTTCTATTTTGTGTTCTTCCCTTCCCGCCCTCCTGCAGCAACAAACACACTATTTCCTTCTTGACTGGTGGTTGTCACTTCATTCTCCCCTGCAGCAGCAATTATGTTCTCATCCTGCCTTAAAGTTTAATAAATGATAAAATAAACCAATTGAAATATGAAAGATGGCATCAAACCATGCACATTTATGAAAAGCTTGAATATATTGAATATCCCAAACAATCAATCTTCTCAGCAATTGGTGCTGACAAGCCACATCAAAACTAAATTGGCTGCTATGTAAACAGCAATCAATAGACTGCTAAATATGGGTTGACGGAATGAGATCAAATGACCATCACCTCCCACAACTTCACATTACAACCAAAACTACAACTACAGCAATAGTACTACGACGATATTGCTACAAAAATTACTACAGTCTTTAACTACAGCAAAACCAGCTATAGTGATGAATCTATTAGTTGTAGCAGCTGAATTATTAGTAATTTGAGATTTGTGTCTTTATTCAATGGAGTTCTTTGTGCTAGCTGTAGTAGTGGCTGTGTAGCAGGAGTAGTTCTTAATGGTGGTGTGGTGTGGTTGCAGTGAAGTTGATTTTGGACTTTCACCAGTAACTGTTGTAGCTGTATATTTTTTCCCATGTTTATCTAAAGTGCCAACACAAATAATTTGTTTTGAGTTTGTTGCCAAGGGAGCAACGAAGACCTAACTATATACACGTGGGAAGAAAACCCGAGTGTCGGGAGAACAACCCATGCCCTGCGGCCTGGTGAAGACCAGCGACATTGACCTGACTTGGGATTTGACCCGAGCTATCACTCCCGAGGCCCACAAGCATGACTGAGGCGTTCTGTTACTTCCATAATCAAACAGCCTTCCCCCCCCCCAAAAAAAAAACAGCCAAATAAGCAAAAACAAAACAGCAACAGCAACAAAACAATAAAACAAAAACAGAAACACTGCGACGAAAGCAAGAAAACATAAGCAGCTCAGTATCTCAGACAATCGACGAAGGGGGGGGGGGGGGGGG
>SMGT01008242.1:0-16730 GCA_004794575.1 Lanistes nyassanus | reverse complement strand
GGGGGGGGGGTGAAGGAAGGCTGGGGAACGGAAACCAAGAGGAGAGGGCAACTGATTTTTAAAAAGAATTCTGCGTCGGTCACAGTCACGCCCAGAGAAGAGACGAAAACTGATTTTTTTAAATTGCACGCCGTCACAGTCAAGGGAAGCGAAGACCGCATCAGATGTTTTTTTTTAATTTCTACGTCAGTCGCGGTAAAACCGAGAGAAGACGCTGCCCCAGCCAGTCACGCTCCTAGTTTTGGGTGAAAGCAAACTCCTCTCTCCCTGTACTACTAAAAACTAGTGTGGATGCTCCTAAATCATTTTTAGTAGAAGCTTTACAAAAGTCTTCATGAAGTACATATCAGTGCCTTCACATTTATAGGTAGATATAAGTTGCATAACATATAAGGCACCTTGAAATACTTATACCCAAAAATTGCGCTTAAACATCCGGTTTGCTCAAGGGAAATTATGTTTGTTCAACACTCAAGGCAAGGTAATGTTTATGAAAGGATTACAGTCAACCATGACTCTTCTATGAAAGAATTTTCTTTTCACATTGTGATCACATTTGTATTCACACTCAACGCCGTATTTTTATAACGATCCATTTTTACACAAATACCATTCTCCTCCACCATAGTCTTACGAGATTATGACAACTTTATTGCACGTATAGTCGTTTCTCCAGTACTGAGGACCTATAGAAGATTGTGTAACTGCAAATTACTGTAATATCGTCAGGTAATCCACAATCTGCTCTTTTGCACTGCTTATTATTCAATGCTCTTAAACTTTGTGGAAACTTGGTCTAACTACAGCCGATCAAGCAAGACATCGAATAGGTACGTGACAATCAAGGTCGCTTCGAGCACGTCAAAATAGACGCTCCCCAAAACAAACTTGTCACACAGTAATAGACTGAAAAACTATTGATATATCTCAACTAAGCATTTCTGATTGCATCTTCTCAATTTTGTGACGTTTCTCGGTGGTGATATTTTTAAATTCATTATTTTCAAAAGTCCTGTCTGTACTTAACAAAATAGTTGCCGTAGTATTTCGTAGATATCAGCGTGTCTAATTAAAGAGGACCTAATCGAAAATCTGACTGTATAGACTGAATTATTCTTTTTTTCCTCTGTTAGAAGTATCATTTTAGGTACCGTTTCACACATAATTTTGAAAATCTTTGTAGTCTGTATTTTGCTGTCAACCGAGAAACGAAGTAGATATACCGATAGCGTCCTTCTTTTCATTTACATAGCGTGTCACGAGATCTCGTCACATGACCGAAAAGATTGTGGACTATTGACAAGTTTACGCTCCCAAATGTATTATCCTCAGTCGGCGCAAAACTTGGTACAGTTACATAGCTTGATTAAGCCCGATATGCAGTGGACTTATATTTTGAAGTAGGTACGCAGTTTATATATGTCGGCATTTTCGACGTGTTTTACAACTTCTGCTATAACTTCTGACGGCCCAACAGTGGATTGAAAAAGACGACATTCTAGAGAATGTCAGAGATAGGCGAGTCATTAAACATCCATTGAAAATATCGGCAAAACCGTGGATGGATGACTTACAGATGTAGCCTCCTCTTACAAGGAAATTTTCAACTACCTGGTTGTTTCGATGGGAATAGACGGAGAGGCAATGGAAAATTATAAAAGTGTAGAGTCGTACAAATATTCCCACGCATTCTAAGTTGGAACTGTGATGTTTTTATGCATGCCTGAAGAGATTTTAGGTACTTATTATTAATATATGTATTCATGCCACGTGCAAATAAATACAGTGTGATACAAGTTGTAACTGTGTCTACATTGAAATCTAATAAAACGTGCAAAATGGGCAGAAAAAGGCTCAGTACAAACCATCTCCATATAGCACCAACTCGCCCCCTCCTCCTCAAAACAAATGGCAAGTTCTGAAGTGTCAGCATGCCATATGCAATCACTGGCACATTTAATAATTTTCACCCCTAAACCTATTTGGGTGGCATAATAGGATTGGTCCAACACAAAATGACTGGCTCGGAATTTATTTGCTAGATTACACCAATTTTTTTTAACAAACTATGGGAAGTTACAATATTTTGTAGCTGAGAGGAAACTTACTTAAATATATACCTAAGGTGTCACTTTTACAAAGGAAAAAATACAGACACAGTTTGTAAAATGTTCTGACCATCTGTTATTTTTCACCATCACTGGTTTCTCTAATCAGTGGAGGCTTCAGTCCAGCACATATTCTCAAAATTTTGTCAATGTGTTTTGTGAATGAGATGGGCACAGTTTCTTTCAAAATTTTAAATACTTTCAGTCTCCTGATTGCTCTTTCTATGTGGATCAACAACAGCATCACACTAACCAGATTGTACACCGTAAATTGGCCGCATAATCTATTTTTAGCACCACTATGGCGGCGCCCGTTGAATCAGCCAGTCAACATGTCAATTGGTTTAAACTTTATTTATTCATGACAACCTTCGCCCCTAGGCCTCTTGAACTGTTGACATACTCTCTCAAGCAGCCTATTTTTAAAAGAAAAAGTATTGCTGTGTCAATAGAATTATTATTTGTGTTTCAATTACAAATAATAATATAAATAAATGAACTGAAACTTATTTTCATTTTTAAATTTAAGTATCATGTAAAGTGTTTAAATAGTTAGACTTCTAGAACTCTGTGTACGGCGTATCTTATTTTTCATGCACACTTAAGTGTGTAACTTTAGGTATTACATTAAAATGAATAAAATTTAAGACTTAGCTGAAGTGGATGTGGCACTTGGGCTACATGGCAGGATAATGACCAAAGGACAGTGAGTAAGAGAGGTGAAAAGAGGGGCAGCCAATCGCAAGGTGTGTAGGAAAGGGTAGGGAAGGGTATGGTGGGGGTGGAGAGTAGGCGGGGGGGGGGAGAGAGAAAAAAGAAGAAAGCGCGGGATGAAGGGGTGTCTGTGTGCGAGAGAGTGGGAGGGAGGTGAGAGAAAAAGGAAAAGGAAAAAGGAGGGATGAGGGGGTTAAGGGAAGGTTGAGTCCTGTGGGTGCCATGGCGCAAAAATGGGTAATGAAGTAGGACTACATATTCTGGCGGTATATATTCTTTGCCACATCTACTGCAGCTAGGTTTTTTCTTTTTCGTTTTCTCGTCGGTTTTGTGTCGTCCTTCGTCTTTGTCTTGTCATAGCTTGGTCCAGTTCCCTTGTTTTAAATTTAATTTGGACTTTCCTCCAGGCGGCAGCCACTTGTTTTTCTTTTAAAGTAAATCAGTAAAATCAATTAATAGTACTTTCCTTCTATTGCTTAGAGTTTAAGCTTTCCACTGATATCTTATATACACAATCAGACAAAAGACAGTGTAAAACTGAAATCTTTGAAGAATGCAACTGCTGTCTCCACGTTTGAAAAAACTTTTGCAGCCAGTAGATTCTAAACTGGTATTTTTGTGTGATCTGAATGTGTGAAATAAAAGAAAGCTTCTCATCAATGTCTGGTCTCTAATATTTACACTCACTCGTTCAATTTTTACACCACCAGTCAACTGGTCAGGAATGTGATATAGAAATCTATAACCAACTCTTTGGTCTTTCTGACGTTCAGGTTGAGATAGCTCACTGCACACCAGATGCTCAGCTTCAGCGCAACAGAGTTGGGCAGATCTTCAATAGTTGTATCACCAGGATACGTTATGACAGGTGTTGTTTCAGTTCCGCGGCAGTCGTTTGTGTACACGGTAAATAAATCTTGAGAAAGGACTGTGCCTTTGAACACTTCAGCTGTTACTTAGCAATAATGCAGTCAAGGTGTTCAGAGCAGCAAAAACATCGACATATTCGTTGATGCCTGGAATCTAGAAGTATGTTTGTGCTACACACTGTACTTTAGACCTGCAAGGTGCGAGACCTATAATATAACGATAATATCGTTTTAATACTTGATCTGCGAGATAATTTCATTTATTCATAATATGCATCAGACAACATTTTAGATCTTATATACCACAAAATATGTGAGTTCTCTTACACTGACTGCAGAATACTCCGTCGTTGGCCAACAGACATTCCTTTGGCTTTAGGCTCTGGTTGCACTCCAAAATGTTGTTCTCATGGCCCTCGCATTCAAAATAAGCCGACCGAGTCACGTGCTTCGTAGAATCAACGAACCCCATCTCACCAAGTGTAGCGGCTTCACTGAATGTCGTGCAGTTGTAAATTTAAAAAAAAACGTACGAAACATAACTTTTAGTGTAATTTTGAATTTCGGTTCTTTGTTTGAAAAACAAAACTTATACATGTTTAAAGGCATATACAACCTCTGTCATAGCGTCTTATTTGCCATGGAAATCCATGCCATTTTTTCTCGTTCTCTTTTTCTTTGCGTGTTTAATCTTGAGTGCGGGTGCATGCACATGTGCAAAAGGAGTGAAAGGTACAAAGATAAGAAGTGTTATCCTTTAAATTACAATGTAGCTATTTTATTTCTCGGGCACAACATTACGTTATATTTATCTACATTTATTTTTTTACTTTTGGACTTTTACTAGCATTGTTTTCACTTTGGTTGTCATAACAATTTACTAATTACAAGACAAGATCAATTTCTTACGAGGATAGATTTAATTGTCGGCAGATGACTCTGGCAGTTATGTCGCTAGGGATACACACTGAATACCATTTGATTCCAAGTTGTATTTGTACGTAACCCATGTTACGCTGAGTGCGAGGAGAATCCGCTAAACGCAGTTTCCCAGGTCCTGTCACAAGGAAAATAATCTTGATGTTAGATGGTCGACATAACATGACTTTATTTTTTTAAATTATGACTGGCACCATCCATTGAACGTTTATGTTAAAATTTGTACAGAACATTTATTGATTTATTTACTTATTTTTATGCAGGTGTTTATATTTCGGACATCGCGCCAATGTGTAGTCCCGCCAGGGCGTCTGCATTTCCCACTGATTTGGAGCGCGCATGCGCAGACCACCGTTCATAACGTTTAGCGCAAAAACACAAGCGTGGACTTGTACATAAAAACAGGGCACTACCTAATACCAAAACCTACCCCTAAAACTCCCCTCCTCCCCCCCCAACAAAAAACCATAAGCTAATACCGTCATCGAACCATTTAGCTATCGACCACACGGTTTGGTCTCTTCACTGTAACCATAAAAAGTGACGGAGTGTAGAGGTCATGGGTTGACCTATAATTATCTATTGTTGCAGTGCATTTGGCACGTCGCGCACGCCTGTCCCAAATCGGTGGGAAATTCAAACTCGCGTCCCGGTAAACGTGCTCTAAGCCAAGATAAACATAGATACGTTTAGTGTGTATGAACGTTTATTTTATACAAAGACACACAAGAAGACTAGCCACTGTCACTAGCTTTCTATCGCCAAAATCACAGTGGGCTGAATGGCGGAGGGTATAGGACAGAAAAAAAGCCACAGACGAAAAAAAAGTAAATTTATTCAGACTTGACAGACAGGTTGCTAAAAGATTCTAGGATGAATTTTTACAGTCCGTCAATAGTTACGCTTTCAAGCCAAGTGCAGTGTGTGATCATGTGACTGTTAAATATCTCTCCATAACTTACTGAAGCTGGGGCATTACTTATAAGGAAAAAATTTTCTCCCCGAAAGGACAATTGTCTGTAAATATTTACGTTCCGTTGCTTGCATCTCTCAAAATGTATATTTACTTGTCATCTATTATACTGTCTTTACTTTATTATACTGTCCTTATAAGTGTTTTGCTTTTGGTATTATTGTGCACGTGCACAAAATTATTTTCACATATAAAAGCCCTTAAATTTATGCTCGTACAAAAAGAAAAACAAATGACAAAGAAGATAAACGTGGCATGGAGCATGTGGACAAAAATGTATATAACGACACACGCTGAAAAGTTCAAGCAACAAAGAAAACCCGAAATGTTTACCTGTCTTACAGCTGACAGCGATATCATACTCTTGGCTGCAGTTTAGACTGTAGTACGGTTTGTAGCGGTGACACTGTGCCAGACTCGTTTCTGTTCCCTCACATTGCAGGTCGTAAAACAGAACGGTACTTTTACCAGGTCCGTATCTGGCTGAACTGACAGCTGCTACGTCAGTGCTGTCAGTTCATTAGAATAAACAAATCTTGAAGTAAATAATTAAATTATATCACAGAATCAGAAAGAAAAGGATTGTGCAAAGTTACATAATATATTTAATAATATTTACATATTACATTTAAGTCATAATACATTTAAAATCCCCATGTTAAGAAATAGACCATGGTTTATAAATGAATATTGCCTGTAAACGTCATGTAGATGACTGACAAAGCTGAGATTAAATACAGAGATAAATCCAATGTATAACTGATTAAAAATAAGGATAGTGGTTGTCCTGACCAAAATCCTCACCAGGATACATTTATATAGCGGGTGGGTGAACGAGCAACAAGCCAGATTTTCAAGAAACATGTAGATTCCACTCCGAAGTTTGTTACAATTCCCATATCAGAACAGATGCATCCATGCGTTAAAAGTGTGTCAAGGTTTTGAGAAAGTAGATAATAGACAATCATTAGCTATTCTGAAGATATGCCTTTCTAACTCAAACAAATTGCGTACCTATTGAAGCCTAACATTCTGCAGGCTACCAGCGCATCTTTTCTGTCGAAGTTATCACCGCACACGCTGCTCCATTCTCCATTGAAAAATATCTCTAGACGCCCAGTCTCTGAAGTCCCGTTCACTAGACGGGCTCTCATCTTTTGACCTGATAATTTTACAGCACACTGAAATCAACTTTGAAAACATTGTTTACAACAGACTCCATGTGACCTGCTATATAATAAGAAGAAATCATATATTACAAAAATAAAAATAAAATAAAGATCTACATCAGAGTCTCGTACGGTGGGCGACTTTTGGTAGGTGGGTGCCTGATGTGACCACATGATGTTGCAAGATGTTTCTCTACAGCAAAACGTGAAGTCCCATTTAAAGGCTTCAGGTAAGGTACTTTGAAACGCCCTTCAACCAACTCTAAAGCCGTCCTTCACAAAGTTTTGGCCGGATATAATGCCTTTCTATTTCTCTAAACCTTGTAACCTTGAAACCCTGGCAGCAAAAGATCAAAAGGTCTCATCCACGGGGTCAAGGCGACTGTGTCGTGCCGCGTGTAAACGCTGGCGCTTTCATTCACAGATTTCTTTGCTTTAAGACCACAAAAACTTTGAAGCGTCTAGTCCGCCTCGTTCTCGAAATCACGAGATTTTTCTGTAAATATTCACTTGATTTGATGGGCTTGTATCTCTGAATCTGCAGGCTTGTTTGTCGTCTGTTGCCATCTTTTAGCGGTTTTTGCCGTTATTGATTACTCGTATTGTGCACGTGTATTTTTCATACATAAATATCTGAAAATTATGCAGATTAGAAGACAAAAGTGGCTATATCCAATTTGTCTATGCATACTGTATAGAAAGACTCAATTTTAAAACAAGGGAACTGGACCAAGCTAAAACATGACAAAGACGAAGACAGTCTACATGTTTCGGGGCAAAACCCCTTCATCAGGACGACACAAAAACGACGAAAAAACGACAGAAACGAAAACGGAAGAAAAATACTTAACTTCAGTAGATATCGCGCATGGGCTGGACAGCAGGAAAAAAAACTGGAGGTACAGAAAGGCTATGTACCGTTTACGGAGGCACAAGCTTGTTAGATCGGGAATTGACAATGAGATCACTTCCATGACATGAGTTTTTCTTTTAAACTTGCACGTGACTGAAGTGTGTGGAGTACCAGTCCTGCTTTTTTTCCCTGCTGTCGAGCCCATGCGCCACATCTACTGAAGCTAAGTCTTTTTCTTATGTTTTCGTTTTTGTCGTTTTTTCGTCGTTTTTGTGTCGTCCTGATGAAGGGGTAGTGCCCCGAAACATGTAGATTGTCTTCGTCTTTGTCATGTCTTAGCTTGGTCCAGTTCCCTTTTTATAAATTTAAGAAAGCTTTTTCCTCCAAGCGGCAGTCACCTGTTTTTCTTGTATAGAAAGACTTTTAAAATAATATGCGCAGAACTAACACAGACGATTTTCATAATAAAACGGAAACACACAGCACAATATTCCAACATTATGTTGGCATACTGCGATTTACAGTACATCAAAAAACCAAAAAAATATTTAAATGTTTTTACCTGTGTTACAGATGGCACCGACATCTAATTCGTGACGACAGTGACTAGTGTAATATCCGGGCTTGCACTGTGCCAGACTGGTTTCTTTTCCGTCACATATTAGCCTACCAAGGACAATGGCACCTGTACCCGCTCCGAATTTGGCTGAGGTTACAGCTGCTGCAGCGGTGCTGTCAATTCATCAAAGTAAATGCTTCAAATAGACAATGGATGTCTATCAGAATGAGAGAGAAACAATACTTCCCCATGCTACCCATACTTTTCAAATGTCCTTGTTAAGAAATGTACATTAGATCCAATAGCTTTTGCATACGTCAGTTGTAACTACTTACATCAATTGCTACTTGCAGTTATGATAAGGGAACAAAATTAACTGCGTCTGTTAAACCTGTTAAATTCTGTTATTTTTCTTGTAATCACAGTTTCCACATCTTTGGGTGACATGACGGGAGGTACAGAAAGGCTATGTACCGTTTGCAGAGGCACAAGCTTGTTAGACCGGGAATTCACAATGAGATCACTTCCATGACACGTGTTTTTCTTTTAAACTTGCTCGTGACTGAAGTGTGTGGAGTGCCAGTCCAGGTGTATATGAGTGCGATTAAGTCCACCTCCATTGCCACCCTTTCTACATTTTTGAGCAGTCAGTAAAAAACAGTGTTCGTTAAACCCTTCCAGTCTTTAGCGTCCCCCTCCACTATCTATCCAACCCCCTATATTTCCCCATTATGTCCTTTTCGAATCCTCCATCCAAGGTCATAGAGTCGAGGGTCAAATTCCTACTGCCACTACTGGATCCTTGGCCTCTGCGATATGTGGTCAGCTATTGATTTCTGATAAGAAAACCTGACAGGCACTCAGTCTGAGACCAATTGGACCTGTGACAATCAAACTGGCAGCTCGCTATGCGATCAGCTCCGTACACTTTTATTTTACATCATAATCATTGTTTGCTTGGAATATGCTGTTCTTATGTCAGCTTACTTTCTACTCTATTCCTAAGCTAATGTCACTCGAGAAACATGAAATGTTTCGCCAATCAATTTTCTTTTTTGCTAGTCATTTTCGATTCTTGCCATGCGAAACCTGCTTCGCTGTAATGCTATGTCAGTATAATGTCAGTGGCCTACAATGTCAGGGTAGCGAAGCAGGAACCCGACCAACACAGCGAAACAGCATACTGGTTCTCTCCTTCCAGTTAACATGATCCATGAGTTGCTGCCCTTTTTCGTAGCTGTCGGGATCACTGACCTCCATGCATGTGTGTAGATCAATGGATCGGATGAACGCATTCAATTATGAAGTCCACAGCGCTTTCTTCACTGGCTGTTTTCGATAGAGTTTATGTATAATATCCCACATAGCTTCATGGGATAAAAATATTTTGATCAGAATTGGCATGTTTTGGGTTGATAAGCTGCCAGATGGACCCGTTGGTTTCACCATGCTTTATTAGTATCCCATGAGGTATCATAAGGCATCACATGATCTCCAGTACATATCATCCCCTGACGCGCTTCAAATCATGAAATGCTCATCACGATGTTTAGAGCAGGTGATTACTGACAAATGTAAGGACAGTACGTTCCATTTTGAAACAAATGCATTAGACACTAAGCGAGAACAAAGACAAATTACGTACCTGTTGAAACCCAACATTCTGCAGGTCACGGTGGCTTCATTAGTTCCAAAGCCATCGTCACACACAGTGCCCCATACGCCATTCAAAAATACTTCTAGGCGCCCTGCCATTGAAGTCCCGTTCACGAGACGTGCTTTCATTTCTTCAGTTGACTGTGTCAGATCCCTCTCACTCACTGGGTCTGTCCAGAAAATGCGGTTTTCGTGTTAATCCATGAAATATAGGAAACCTCCCTCACATCCCGTTCCCACGCGCGCACATGTAAATCCCCCTCCCATCCACCAACGACCCCCCCCCCACACACACACACGCACACAGAGTTAATGAGCACCTTGGATCATTTGGTATTCTGTATAAAATCACAGATACTTCTAGATAACTTACATAACTTTTGGGATATTCTGTTTAAAAAGTGATCAACTGATTACTAAAATTAATGCGGACCTGCTTGTTTATATATTAACACGTATTCCTGGAATTCTACAGGGAAGCTCGTACAGCAAAAGTAGTTACCTTGCTTAATCAGACATCAACTGTTCGTGCAGAACAAAGCTGGGTTGATTCCTTTTTATCTACTTAAGTATAAATAAAAAGTATATCATGGAGAAAGAGGGAGAGAGGGATGGGGACAAATAACGAATGACTAAGGGGACAGAAAAAAGTAACTGAAACCGTACGTATAATGTAGGCCTGACATTAAATGGTAACGCAGTAAAAGACAGACTGCACTGCAATTGGGAGGCATTGGATAACCCAGTAAACGCACACCTGCACTGTGAATTATGATTTTTCAAAACATATCCGCTAATCCTTTAAGGGAAAGAACCCTTGCAATCGAAAGCTGAATCATTTCTTCACGAGTTGCTTCCCTTTTCTGTGTTTAAACTGCCGAGACCACTTTCTGGTAATTATTCGAATAGAGTATCAGTACATGTGCTCTTTCACTTGAGAAATGCTAGATTTACTCTTCAAATTACATGCTGAAGAGCAAAATGACATTGTTTCGCAAATTTACTGTGATAAAGTGGATGAAGACAAGAGTATTTGTGCCTGAAAGACCCAAGAAAGTGAGTACGAAGAGAAAAACGTGCCAGTCGTGTAGTAAACAATGTCGTACACAGTGTGTAAGGAATGGCGAGGACTTTTTGATTTCTTCAACTTCAGTTGTGTTTCCATCAAAGGATTTACAAAATTATGGAACAAGGTCCAAGAAACACGGTAAGAAATGAGTTTTCTTTATTTATTGTAGTTAGTTAGCAATTTTAAATAATGTTTTTATTGTTTTGGGGGATTTTTTAATGAATTTTTGAAAAAAGGCTAAAACTGCTGCGGTCACGGGGACGGTTCGAGCTACGAAGGGTGCGTTACCATTGAGTTAAAGACAAATTCCATTATCTGCAAAATGGCTTTCTATCTATCTATCTATCTATCTATCTATCTATCTATCTATCTATCTATCTATCTATCTATCTATCTATCGAATATAATATATTGTGTTCATTTAGTATTCCCACCTACACAACGAACAAAGAAACAAACAATTTCGCAACTGAATCGAACGCATAATTTTCGGTTCCTACATCCAATGCTTAAAACCCTTTCGCCGTGCGTGAGAATTAAATTCTATGCAGCATATGCTACGCTTACGCTGCTTATGGAACATAATCCAAGCACTTTGACAATTTATTTACGGGGAATCGCTAATCGTCTAAGGTAAAGCACTCTTACATTCGAAAGCTGAATGATTTCTTCACGAGTTGCTTCCCTTTTACTACCTTTAGACCGGTTTTCAACCACAATTCCAAGCGAGTGAAAAATTGCTGTGTCGTGACTTTTTGATTTCTACAACTTCAATTTTGTTTCCATCAAAGGATTTTTACAAATTATGGAAGAAAGTCCAAGAAACACAATAAGAAATAAGTTTCTTTAATTTATTGTAGTTAAATACCATGTTTAAATCATTATTTTATTGTTTTGGGGGATTTTTTTAATGAAGTTTTGAAAAAAGGCTAAAAATGCCGCGTCCACAGGGACAGTTCCAGCTACGAACTCTGCGGTAGCATTGAGTTAAACGATCCAGCTGCAGGAGTCCAGCTATAACTCTAACGCTACAATGAGCACAACCTGCTGTTGTGGTCCGTAGCTTAATGCTTTAAGCGTTGGTTCATTGTCTCAAGATACAGTGTTTGATTTTCGCTTCTTCCTTTCAAATTTCCATGTCTTCCTTTTTTTCCTTTTCTTATTTTTGGCCGACGTTTATGGATACACTTTGACTTTAGTTACGGTGTGTGAAAGAAGATTACTGAAGAATATGTAAGAACTACAGTAACAACACCAAAGACTAGAATCCTGTGATGAGAAAACTTACCACAAAGTCTGTTGAAGACTTTGCTTCTCAAAAAACGAAGGTCGCTGAAGTCTTGGACAGAAAAGCGGTTCTTTTCCACTGGTTTGCTGGCGATGGCATCCAACTCTGCCGTGTCCGTCAGACCGATTCCAATGGCGTAGATGTGGATTCCCTCAGCTCGTGCCTGTTCGGCTTCAGGAACTATACGTTGATAGTTGATGTCGGACAGGCCGTCAGTCACCAAGAGGGCGATGTTGGGCACGTCAGGACGATCACCCTTGGCAGGTGTGAACATCTCTTCCCGCATGGTCCTGAGGGCGTCCGCTGTGTTGGTGCTTCCGTTGAGGTTGGGGATGTTGTCGATGGCCTCAGTGACATTAGCTTTGGTCCTGTGGGTGTTGAGGTGGAACTGCAGGTGGACCTCAGTGCTGTAGATGACAACACCGACGCGAACATTGCCGTTATCGATGTCGGCGATCTGGACGAAGTCGTTGACGAAGTCCTTCACAATCAGGAAGTTTAGTTTCGTCACGCTGGTGGAGGAGTCCAGCACAAAGACAAGATCGATCTCAGTCTCGTCACATCCTGTGTTACCATTAAAACATAAAATAAACATAAAGACGTTTCTGTTAACGGACATCCTGTGTGAAACAGAGGCTCGTTCCTTCCACATAAATACACTTTTTACCATTACTTGGTAAAATGCCACACGTTGATATAAAAGCAAATCTATGATAATGGTAACTCGATTCCGCAACAGTGTTCTACAGAAAGAAAATCAATTAACATAACAATGATTAACCTTCGAATACATCTCTAAGATATATCTTTATCCTCTCAACTTTTTTCAAACAATCCGACATGACTTTTCCTCTAGAATGAGTTTACATACTAATGACTGTAGCACACCATTCTAAGGGGAGGGGGTGGGTTGTGCTGCTGAGACAGTGAAGATGGACAATATTACAGTCACGTTCTGAAGTGAAATCTCACTTTTGAGAAATCGTGACAAAGTTCGTGAAGGAAGAGTTGACTCTAATAAAAAAATACCCTTATCCATAAAAGCTTAAAATCAGGCAGTATTAACGATATATAAATCTATATCATTAGACCTGTAATAACACTAAAGTAAGATAGTATGTTAGTATTGTAATAAGGCTAAAGGGTAGTCAGGGTAACATTTTAGGTACCCGACATGTTACCCAAACAGCAGGTGCTAGGAATGTCGAGTAATAACATGCGATCAAGTATGGCATGGGTAAGCAATTACAGGATAGAAAATTTGGGGTTGTGAGTTTCTTTGCTTCTTCGCTCTCCTTTACAAAAGAATTAATTTAAAAAAAAAGCTAATTGCAGGATAGGGCTACTCAGTAGAGCAGTGGACTGGGAAACTAGGCATTAGGGATGTGTTCATAAAAAATGCGGAAGATTGCGCGACATTGGTTTAATGGCTTAAAAATATTAAAATCAGGCAGTATGAACTATATATAACATTAGACCTGTAATAACACTAAAGTAACGTAGTATATCAGTATTGTAATAAGGCTATAGGGTAGTCAGTGTAACATTTCAGGTACCCGACATTTTTATAACAACATGAGAGGTGGCGTGTGTAAGACCATTATTGGTTACTTAGTTTTTAAACCTGTGGGTGACTCATGGACCCGAAGGTAGCCTGCTCCATACAAAAAAGGAATGTTGTTCTCACACAGAGAACGACAAATGTACTCGGTGGGGTGGGGTGGGGTGGTAACAAACCTTCCCCGCCCAAGTGTCATCGACGATAGTCTCACATCATGATGGCAGCCAAGCAGGGCTGAATCAGCAATGACCGTTCGGTGAACTCGGGAACGCGAGAAACCCAAACATTGGAACTAGCGCCTGTCAACAGGAAATAAGTTTGATACTCACATGATGCCGCCTGCATGTGATGTAGATGGAGCTGCAACAGTGAGAAATAAAAAGGGGAACTTGGAGACTGAAGGGAAGAGAAGGAAGAAAGGGAAAGGAGGGAGGAAAACACAGACAGGAGATGCCTGGTCGGGCTTAGCCCAACCCTTAGGGTTAAGCCTGCTTGGACATGAGACTTAGAAAGTTTTGACCAAGAAGGGCCAAGGCACGAGGTAGCAGGTAGAAGACTGAGGGGCACAGTGGAAAGTGAGCCACAGGGCTGCCTTCTTCGTGCACCTCTGCTGCAGCTGCACAGTCGAAGATCAGGCTGGAAGAAGCCACTGCCTTTAGCGGCCAGGCAAAGGTTAGATAGAAGAAGGGTAGACTCCCGTCTGAGTCACCAATAGGGGCAGACAGTAGAGAGCAGAGGTCCAATGATGGCCACTAGACGAGGAAACAGGTTGCATGGTAAGCCGGCCATCACCTGCAACCAGTGATTCTCAACGAATAAAGATTGAGACGTGCTCTCCTATTTGGTCGTCTGTATGGCTGGATGAGCTACGGTGCATGAAAAGGATGGACGGTGTCCGGAAACGTTAGAATTTTAACCAAATAGCAGGTGTTAAGAATATCGAGTAATCACACATGCAATCGAGCATGCCATGGCTAAGGAACTACAGGATCGAAAATTTGGGATTTTGAGTTTCTTTCCTCCTTCGCACTTCTTCACAAAAGAATTTATTTTCAAAAAAAGCTATTTGCCAGATAGGGCTATTCAGAGCACTGCAATGGGAAACTAGGCAATAGAGATGTGTTCATAGAAAACGCGGAAGATTGCGCACACATATATTGCAGTACCATAGTCGACAAGCGCAGTTCAGACGCATGCACAAAGAAAGAAAACAGACAATATCCTATACATGTTGCACACGCATTGTTGCGTTGTCGGAACAGAAAAATATTTATAAAGGCAGTAAGGGGAATCACGTATAACGCCAGAAATCTTCAGGTAGCGTGACAAAAGCTTCCTATGCCTGTTGTCATCAAAGATCACCGATCTCAAACAAATAAATAACTATTCATAACGACGGAATACCGTGCTGTGTAGAGCGCATCACCTTGTATTTTACTCATGTGATGATGAGTCATCGCTTGGTTATATATTACTTTAAAAAAAAAAATACGTGGACGCGTTTGCTTAAACTTAAATCACACGTTTTAGTCTCCCATCTCATATTTTAAAACTGAGTAAAAAGAACAAAAATAATAGCATTGTATATCAGTTTTGAAATGAATCTATGTAATACGTGTCTCCATTTTGTCGAAACTGTTATAAGGCAACGAATTTTAACGAAGTAGCGACAAAAGTACAAGTTGTGACTGGAAACTACTTCTTCGCGTTACAAAATACTCACATTTGTAAAGAAGCCATGTAACGAGATACATATAGATATATATATATATTTATAATACATCCCTGTTGAAGTGGTTGGGAATGGGAAGGGGGAAACAAAAATGTCACAATTAAAAATCTAAATCCAATCTCGCAGTTTTAAAAATCAAAACTTACAAGGATACAGTTGAAGTCACAAGTTCGGATAGGTATCTGTCAGTTCGGGTACGTAAAAGGAAAGAGAAAAGAAACAGGTGAATGCCGATTGGGGTAAAAAAAAAGGTACAACAAAAAGAATGTAGCCAAGCGAAAATGAGACAACAGGTCGACGTATCAGGACATGGTCCCTTCTTCAGGACTGGACAGACAGATCTGTACTTAAAAGGAAAGAAAATTGTGTGTTCACATGTGGTCGCGCGTGTGTATGCGTGTGCATGTGCATGTATACATGCATGTAATTGGGGAGGTCTGTTAAAATCTCTTTTAAAGCAGAGCCATCTACTTACCCAAGCCGTGGCTTATGAAAGCAAACAGAAAGCAAGCAAGACCAAGCTTAAACGCCATAGTATTAGTTCTCCGTATTCTCAAGTAAGACGAGAAGTTACAACAGCAACATGCAGCGGACTGGCGTGTTACTGAACAGAGTCGGGTCTAAACTAGCCCTGGCGTCGCTCGGAAACAACGGAAACCACACCCAGTGTCACGTGTCTGCACAGTGAGAATCGGTTGGTTTAATTTGATACATGCTTCCCTGCGAGTGTGCGTGTTGTGTGCACGCACGCACTTGAATTCATGCATGCAATTTCATGCGTTCCTTGTTGATGTGTTTTGGATTGCATGTCTCTTTTCCTTTTCTTTCTTTCCTTCTTTTTTTTCTCCAGAAACAGTTCTACTTTTTTTCGAAGCCGGTTAATTGGTTTCAGTTGGGCTTTGCCAAAGTACGAATCTGACCCCTCATGGAGGTCATCCCTAAAGTGCCAATCAAAATCAGAACATTACAAAGCATAAATGCAAGCATAACACTTTAAATTGATCCATGCTGCATGCAATTAGTAACTGATATACCATCAACGGTCAGTACAATTAAAACCGCGACTCGTTATCTTGATGACGCCCGATGCAGACTTTGCTTATTTATTTGCCTGCCTTGTCAGTGATGATGATGCGAAAAGAAGCTTTGAAGAGGGTGACTGATCAAACAAGACCTCAGGACAAACACTCATGATGTGCAACAGGCTGCACAAAGCCATCGTACCGTCTGTAACGGATTG
>SMGT01008241.1:47674-65607 GCA_004794575.1 Lanistes nyassanus | reverse complement strand
CCCCCCCCCCCCCCCCCCCCCCGATATCCCCATTCAGTATCAGTGCCCTGCTAATTAGTGACTAGTATTTTGGGACTGGTCACATATCCTTCAAAGCAACATGCTTCCATTTACAAAAGATGGATGGTACTTTTACTACTCAACTATTGTTCAGCCTCTTCCCCCCTGGATATGCAGCTGTTACCATTTACACACTGTCCTAAATACATCATAGTCCCATCTTAGAGTCCCTCTCGCTGCACTGCAGGTGCAACTAAATTTGCGGCCACCGTCATTTCACCTATTTTTGTTTTCCCCAAACAGTTCACCCACTCCCTCGGTTGTTTCACCCACTTGCCTAAGCCAGTTTGCACACTCACCTAAGTCAATTCTCTCGCTTGCTTGTCATTTTGCCCACCTTTTTGCCCCATGATCATTGACTACTTCTGAATGCAGACGTGCTGGTTTCAGGGAGTCATATGAGACAGACAGACAGAGGCTGACAGTGAGAGAGACGTAATCAAGGATCAGTTTTTACAAAAAGTGTGACCGATTGTGAACTCTGATGGCCATCAGAATGACACCCCCCCCCCCAGTTTCTGCAACACCAGATGTGTATAAACAGAATGTGAGGTGGTTGATCTCCACACACATCAGCTCTACCCTGAAAATGCTTTATTTGTTCTTAAACACCTGTGCACCACCCAGTTGGTGAGGGAGGTAGTTTAATGCCTGTACTTGAGTGCTCCATTGTGATGACTGTCAGACAGCAGGGCAACACCTTGACTGTATGTCAGGCTGACTGGCTCCAAGAATACACTGAAATTACTTTTATTGATCTTAAAAAAGTGTTCAGGCTTACAGACTGCTTGGTGTAAAAGAGATTGTGTGTGTGTGTGTGTGTCTGTGTACAATGTCCCATATGGGGCTTTCCATAGGTTATGGTCCACTGTAATTGGGGCGCAAAATTAACTGGGGCGATACACTTGAACCTCAGATTTTTAATACTACAGAAAGCGTCCAACAGCTAAAATAAGGCTTCCTACAAATTATCTGGGAAAAGTCTCAGTTTGTGAGTTGCACGTGTTTTTCGCATACGTCATGATACACTCTAACAAAATTAACATCATCCCCAACCCATCCCGGTCTACATTCTAGTTCCTCATAAAGATTAAACAATGAGAGTTCTCATGGTATCAATATTTTACACATACATCGCCCCACTGCATGCATTGCAGGGAAAACATAATCCGACTCATTACTGCATCTGCACAACTAAGTCATCAATACATGTATGACAGTGCCGTACACAAGCAATCGTTTTCTTTACGAAATCACAAATACAACCTACAAAAATGTGAAATACCATCATACCTCTTCCAACAAGACACACCGAAGAGGGATGGCATGTGTTCCCTCCCGCCGCTGGCACCCAAAAGACTGAGGGACAGAGTTCCCATGGGCATGGGGATTCCAAATCCTTACGTGCTATAGCGCAAGAGCGTAAATCAGCCAGAACTCTGCCTCTCACTCAGGCCATGCAATAAGATACACATTCCCCCCTAGTACAATCTTGGGGGGTGGGGGGGTAATACAAAAAAAACTTTGCCCTCAGACATGGGTTTATCTGTCTGAAGGACTACATTCTATCTCCACTCACTAGCATTTCCCCAAGCTAGAAAAATGCAGGGGAAAATAACTCTGGTAACCTTGAGGGGGGGTTACATTTCATTTTTCGTAGGCCTAAGTACAGGGTTGAAATATGGCCTATGATCATCTATGGGTGAAAGGGAACATGTATGCCAAATTTGGTGTGGATTGGTTTAGGCATGCGGATTTGTATAACAAACACACACCCAACACACACACATTCAGCTTTGTATGTTAGATTTGTTATCTGTTTCTGTCATCCTAAAGAAGGGGCTATGCCCTGAAACATTGACGTCTTGTCTAAGTCTTGCCTGGCTAAGTTCTCTTTGTTGTTACCTTCTTCTGAAATGTTTCCTTCAAACTGTGTTAGAATTATGTTTTTATCTCTGACAGTTCTTCCTACATTTTTTTTGTATAAGATACATAGAGACCATAGGGGAAGTAATGGCCTTCTTACATGCAGCTAAACTTTGTAGGAGCATACAGTGACTACATCTAACACCAAATAGTAAGTACTATTTAACAGTTTTTCAGTAAAATTCTACGATTATTCTGATGTTCAAAAATTGCTCTTTCCAAATACAGATTACTGCAACTATGGTAGTTTACAAACAGCATTTATTTCAAATGTGCTGAAATTTATGCATCCCCATGCATATGCAACCGTTGTCATTAGATCGAAATCTCTGTCTGGAATGAGGTAAGAAAAAATCAAATGAAATAAATACAAATGGTATACATGAAAGAGCATGAAAGGGGAATGATGAAATCATACACAGACATGCACTTTCATGTCAAATGAACAAACTCAGGGAGGAAAAGCCACTAACAAACTTTTGTCATTCATTTATGCTATTCAATTCCAGCAGTTGTAATGTACATTTGCTGCTCAAAATATGTAAACAAAAAAGCATTAGGCATGTATCCTCAGTCTCTGTAGATGATGAAGACACATGGTCATAATCATTTTCAACTATTTCTTCAACCACCTCTACCATGTCAATTTTCTTGTTTACTTGCTGTTATTGTCTGTTTCCCAGCTGCTGGATTGTCACTCACATCCCACTGTGTGCTCCCTCTACTTGATGCACTGTTGATTACATAACCAGAAATTTCAAACTTCCTTGCATGCTATGGTGAATGTTAAACGGGAGAGGTTGAGTGAATCTTCTGGATTGTCGAACTGAAAGTGTGAGAAAAAACATTATCTGTTGTGTAAGATTGAACATTACTTGTTTGCATTGTGCTAGATCTTCCTTTTGTTGAGTTATATTCTCTAGTTGGAATCCAGGAGGCAGAAGTCAGGTGATTATTCAGAGCAGAAATAGGAAATTTTAACTGACAGGAATCCTTCAAAACACAAGTATTATTTGGGTTCTTTCCATTAATCTGAAAAGTATTAGGAAGACAGAATTTATTCCTCTGCCCAAACAACACATATATGACCAAGTCTGTAGTTAACCCGAAACTGTGAAGAATTGCTCTGTATTGCTAATCTAATTGTCCGGTTTTAATATATAGAGGAGCTTTTGTTAGTGGGCTTTTGTCTTCCTTGGAAGAGCATAAACACGGAGGGACAGTGAGAGGAACAAGAGAGACATCTACGTAGGGATTTGTTGATCAGGATAGAGAGGATACTCTCTATCGCAGCCGATAGGTCTCTGGTAGGCCTTTCAATGAAGTGTCCCATGACGTAGAACACACTTTTTATATCTCTACACAGGGAAGGGGGGAAAATAACAATAGCACTAGCCACACCCCCTTTCCCTCGCATCCTCCTCTCCACCCATGCCTGATAAGTGTCTATATGTAATTCTCTCTTTGTTTGCGATTTGTTTTGTTTCCTTCTTGTCATTCATGTTCTGATGAAGGGGTTTTGTTCCAAAATATTGACTTTGTTTTTGTCTTACTTGGCTCAGATAATCTGGAGGGGGGGGGTTACTAATTAACATATTCAACTGACTTAACTACATATATATAAGCCTTCATTGGTTAAGACAAACATTTCCTAACACAGGCACCCAACACATTTTCGTCACCTAAAACTCATGTTAGACTGCATTATGTACACACTGAGAAACTTAATTGTTGGGTCAAATTTTCATATTTTCTAACCTACTCTGGATAAGATGATTTACGTGGCTGAACTATGGTGAGAGTAAATTTCAGATTTTTTAAAAATAGAAACCCATTGGAGTTATTTTTGATGAAGCATGGTTGACCCGCTACATTGAGACCATTATGACAGAAAATATAACATGGCTGGTTAGCCCAAAATATTTTAAGCATATCCAGGGTTCATCAGATATAGTTTCAAAATAGTGTAATTGCAAATTTGAGTATTAGGGGCTTATGAAGTATTCATCAAGCTTATGAGTTTATGTTTTTAGTCTGGAAGTTTTTAACCCAAACTCATCACTGCGCTGGCCAAGTGGTGGTGCGGTGGTCCATAGCGTGATCACTTCGCTTGGAATTTGGCGCTGTGCTCACTATTTTGCGCCGACTATAAACACGAAAGTGGTTCACTGGAAAGGGATGTCACTCGTGTTTTCCTATTCTAGAATCATTTCTCTACAGAGTTTCTTCCCTTAGACCACAAACTAGACAGATTTTGAGAGTTCTGTGCTCTTCACAATGTGCTACCTCGTGAGCGGCAAAAATGACCGACCGCCATTTTCGAAAGTCTGGTCACAAATGTTCGAAAATTTATCTTCTGAAGGCAAACAATGATCCTCACTAACCTTAGTGAGGAGGGGAAAGACGATAAATGTGTGGATTACATTTCTGTGGATTACAAGTGCTGCAGACGGCTGTAATACGCGATCTAGTGTTTGGTGTCAATAAACACATACACTTTGGTGACGTAATTCAACACAGTCTTCCGCACACCGTCAGCAACAGACGGATTTCAGGTAGGAAAATGCTTTTTCCACCTAAATTTATCTTTCCAACAACGTTCGAACTATGTTTCTAACTTTCATAGTTTTTTTTAAACAATTTTTCAAAAATCAGTAAAATCACAACAAATCGCCCCAAAATGCTGTGACAGCAGCGACAGCGCACATTGTAGGATGCGTGATTAGATTGAGTTAAAGTGTTCATCAAACTTATGGGTGTATTTTTACAGGCATGAGCATAGGGATCTGTTTCATGACATCTGCCTTACTCCAACCATGGTCAGTGCACAGTTTGCTCCAGTACATCAAATTCTACCTCAAGATGATGTCAAACTTTCTCAGTAAGTACTTTTTTTTTAGATGAAAGTTTATGCAGTTTTATATTCACCAGATAGAGTTTTGGTTTTTCACAATCATGCACTGTCACATCTCTGAAATCATTAGAACACCATGATCGGTACAGTTAAACCTATTTCCTTTTTAGATTTTGAAAGTGTTCCTTTAATATATTATCTGTGGGGGATTCTTTTACTGTTATAAGGCCCACTGAAATTTCTTTTATATTTGTTTTCATTGTGGTGAATGTGGTGCAGTTAACTCTTAGAAGTAACCACCAGATTACTAAAGCTGCTCACTGTAGATCTGTGTTGCCCACAACAGGTGCACACATTCTCACAGTTAAAACTTAATGATAAAAGATAGCATGATTGTTCAAAGGTCTCTAAAAGAATATTATTACATTATTAATAGAAAGTATTTTTTATTTCGAGGCACATAATATGGCTTATATCACTATATATTCAGTTAAAATTCATTAACCATTCATTCTCATTTCCTCAGAGCTTGCAACAGTATACAAAGCATGTTAAGATAAGTGTGAAGTGATAAGAGATAAAAGGTTTCCCCCAAATCGATACATTCTGATATGTCAGACTCCCTTCATGCATGTTGATAAAATTCATATACACAGACCACTGAAGTGTAATATCATGTAGTTTCATATATATGGTGGTACATACCATCAAAATTTCTGGTTCAGGCAAAGGCTAGCACTCAGTGCATGCAAATTCACTCTCTTCCTCTGCCAGATACAAAATAAATTCAAACTCAGCAAAGAACAAAACAACAGAAGATTTATTGAAGACACTTGATTATGGGACTTCCCCTAATCCTACAAAGTTAAACACTACCAAATCTATTCACTCTGCCAATAAACCAAACCATGCTTATTTTGAGCTAGGCACAGCACAGGCCTCAAACAAGAAGGAAGAACAAGGGAAAGTGCACAGATGGAATGGTAGAATCAATAGGAGAGGAAACAAGAATGCATAAGACATCAGAGGTGAAGGTGGAAAGTAAAAGGTAGAAAGGGAAGGGACAAGAGTGAGAGTCAGTTGATCATGGCCTGAAACAATTCTGAAACTATCATAAACCTATGGCCATCAATCATTTAACATTTTACCACATTAAGCAAATACTACACATTGAGAGCAGTATGACTTGATCAGTTGAACCCATCGTCAACCAATGTATAAATCTGGTTGATCAAAAACCACATTGCTCAATACAAATATTATTGAAAAGAGCGTTCCTCGGCATTAAAACATATCAGTCAACCTGCTGCACAAGACTGCAGCTTAAATAAGATGAAGAATAAGATAGCTACAGCTACAAGACCAATGTATCTGTCAGTCTGCTCAATGTGAGACTACGAACCACGTGGCGGCTAACCACTGAACCATGTTGGCGTTATGTGCCATCATGTGCTAGCTTATAAATCCTACTCAACAGCACATGCATGTAATATAATCTCCAAGTTCCAAAGGTGGTTTACATAACCAGCATTCAAGTGCTAAAAATACACAAAATCAACAGATCGGAAATATGTTATATTCTTTGTACAACAAGAGGCACTAACCGTGGCCCTATATATGTGGTCTTACCAGAAACAGAATTTGGAGGAGACTGTAATCAGTAAACACGAGCGGAGAATTAACACGCTAATGTGTATGTTGTCTTACAAAAGTTACTTTGGTTCAGGCTAGAGGCTAGCGCTTCACACACACAGGTTCTCTCCTTGCTGACTAAGAGTGAAAAAATAAAACTAATAGACTCAATCACTTTTATTTTACTGTCGATCTAAAACCCAGAAACCTAAAGGAAAAGATAAATGAAATGACTGAAGAAGATACAGGTAAGAAGTAAAGATAAATCTACAGTCAAGATGTAGATGAATAAGATGCATATAAAGAAGATGCTTGTGAAGGGGTAAAGAGAAATATGAAAATAAAGGGATTATGAAAATGCGGCCTGAAACAAAGACTGACCTGACAATGAATCTCGGGTCACAAACACAAGCAATACATAAACCCAATACCCCCGAAATTCATGAGGCAATCCTACAACTAAAGGAATAGGGGAAACATCATATTGGGGGACAGACCTCATACAGTGGCCACGTGGTGGTCAAGATGGCAGCAATCTAGCGCCTCAACACGTGCAAAAAAGCAAACAGAATCCAACAAAATTTACATCATCCCCAACCCATCCCGGTCTACATTCCATTTCTCATAAAGATTAAACAATGAGATTTCTCATGGTAACCATATTTTACACCTACAGCGCCCCACTGCATGCATTGCAGGGGAAAACATAATCCGACTTGTGAAAGCATCAACACAACTTCGTCATCAATACATTTACGACACAAAGGAATCATTCTCTTACAAGTTCACTTATACCAAATGCAAAATACAAAAATTCAATCGTACCTCTGCAAGTAGACACACCGAGGAGAGATCTGCTCTCCATTCAACCTTTGGGACCAAATGACTGAGGGACAGAGTTCCCGTGAGCACGTGGATTCGAGATCCTTCCGCCTTATCGCGCAATAGCGTAAATCAGCCGCACCAGTAATTTCACTGGGATTTCCCAGAAACTCTGCCTCTCACTCAGGCCATACAATAAGATACATATTCCCCCCTAGTACAATCTTGGGGGGGGGGGTTACTACATAAAAAACCTTTTCCCCAGACAGGGGTTTATCTTTCTGAGGGACTACATTTTATCCCCACTCACTAGCACTTCCCCAAGTTAGAAAAGATGCAAGGGGAAATAACTCTGGTAATCTCAAGGGGGGGTTACAAGACAAAGACCAACTCTTTCTGCATTTTTTACCCCGACCTCTACATGTGCTGTAGTTGTGAATGGCTGGGGCTTACAATAAAACTCTAAATGCTGAGTACTTTATACATGATGGTCTTCACAATTTCACACCCTGAACAAACATACATTGCTCACATTTGCTCCCCTTTTATATGGAGAACAAAATAACTATATTATTGGTTTATAGGGGACTATTTTCCTACGTTTGCTAGCCCTATCTGGCATATTTCTACTGTGCAGGAGCTTCACTAAGGGAGAGAACTCCCAGATCGTACCAGATGGCCCCTTATACACTAGTAACCCTTGGGGAGGGTTACAGCGGCATTTAGCTTTCCTATTTCTTAACACTGTTTTAAAGATTGAAGAAAAATTGCTAGTTGTGGTTTTTGTTTTCTTAGTTTACATTTATAGATTTATAGATTTACAGTGCAGTCCACCTATTACAAACTTGGTTACAACAAAATTATAGTTATAATGAACTCAGTTTTGTCCCCTGCACATTCCCTTCTTATAATCTAATGAAGGAGATTGTGTACAATGAATTAAAACTACAGTTGCACACAGGGATTCGTTACAAATTTGAGTACTTTGTAAAGTAACGAAGTAGTTTTGCAAGTCTGTACTTTTACTTTTACTTTCGTTACTTTTTGTCATAAAATTTTTTACTTTGTAACGAAGTAGTTTCTGAAAACTATGCAAAAAGTAAAAAGTACTTTGTAGATAAATTTGAAAAAAAATATCGTCCATGTGTTGTCATTTGAGTCACTTCCGTCCACCATCTTTGGAAGACCGCCCGCCATACAGTCGCGTGTGACCAGCTGCATAAGGAAGACGCATGAAATGGCCGAATCACCTTGGCCGCGTTTAGATTCAGTGTTTCGTTGTTTGAGTGTAAACGAAAAGACGTGCAAATTCCTGTGCTTGCTTTGTGCACCAAAGCATAAAGAAGTCAGCGCGTACAGGAACTCGCCTTCAAATCTGAGGAAACACATAGAGGTAAATTTTGATTTTGATAGTAATAATGTAATAGAGGCGATGTGTCCGATGATTCATCCAATATGGGTGAAATACAGTCTAGAGCACTCTTTGTTTTACACTAGTGGCTATTTAATTTGTGATTTTAAAAATCTATTTTTTTTAAATCTGCCTGAAAACTCGTTATGCCCCGTTTACCCGTTATACCCCAAATGCCAAAGAACAAGGAATCTAAACGTATTCCTAATCCCAGTATCAACTGCAGATATGCTCCCAAACCTATGATCATGAAAACTTTTTCGCAAATCCCGAAGCATCTCAATCGGCAGCCATGAAACCCGTTGTGCTTGCGCACACGTAATTCGGCAACATAAAATAAAATAATTAAAACCTACATTGACGTAAGAAAAGTAATCTAATTTTTGTACGTTAGAAAGCACAATCATCCCCGGCGCCAACTGCATGTGAGTTTAGAGACCGTTTGGCCTTGCCCAAGGATTTTAGCTCATCAGTTCCATGACATAATTCAAAACTTCAAAACGGCTACAAGAAAAGAAAGTATGTTTTTTGGAGTGAGGGTGGGGAATGATGCTTTAGCTTAAATAAAATTGTTGCCCAACAAAAACCAGATCTTGGTTTGTCATTTTTCTTCGACCGGTGCTTTGAAAGTGACATAAGTCAGTAGCATGTAGGCCCGCATTCGCAAAGAGTTATTATAAATATTATTCCCAAATATAACAGAGTGCACTAGGCTGCAATACACCCTCAGAATGAAATTTTAAAAACATATTTAATTATATGGTGTTATTTTTACTATTCATTTAGTTCTTTTGTAAATATAAATTCTTTTTAAATTAAAATTCAGGCATACCGGAGTTCCATCTTTTAACGGTTTCACACAGTAGTTTCCTCCTTTTTAACTTCCTTTTTAGCCTGAATTAAATGAAAACCATTTAAAATGAAATCTGTGTATAGTTCTTCGATTTCTGTTTTTATTTTCTAGCGGATTCGCCCAAGCAGTCTTAAGGATTATGAAAGTAAAATTGTTTCAAGAAAGCGAAAACGTGAAAGTGAATGTGATCTGGGATCACCAGCCAAAGTGCAGCCAAGACTAGATACTCATTTATCTGGCACGAGTATAAATGCAGATTCTCAGTCAGGGTTAGATACTTTAATTCTCAGTTTTATAATTGAGGACCTTCAGCCTGAAAGCCTGCATTTAGAAACTTAATCCATGGCATTCTCCCAAATCGGACAATAATGTGCCGAAAAACTGTTATGCAGCGAATTCAAGAGCGCTCAGTGGAAGTGAAGATGAAAATTATTTCACTGCTCAGAAATCAACACCGTGTTGCTACAACCACTGACAGTTGGTCTGCTCGACACCGATCTTTCCTGGGAATAACCGTTCACTGGATTGATGAATCCACATTGAGCAGAAAATCTGCTGCTCTGGCCTGCAGACGTTTAAAAGGCTCTCACACATATGATGTTCTTGCATCGGCATTAGATGCAATTCATTCAGAGTATGAAATCCAGGATAAAATATCAAAAACAACAACAGACAATGGTTCTAACTTCTGCAAGGCATTTGATCAGTTTTCATCGGACCAATCAGATGACCCAAATCTGTCTGTGCCAGATAATGATCTCTGCTTTAACAACATTGATGAAATTTTCCAGTCACCAGATGGGGAATTTCAACTTCCACCTCATCATCGGTGTGCTTGTCACACATTAAATTTGGTTGCTTGTAATGATGCAGCCAAGGCAGATGCAGATCCAGCCTACAAAAAGTTGAGTCGCTCAACATTTTCCAAATGCCAAGCACTGTGGAACAAACAGTCACGAAGTGTCATTTCAGCTGAAAACATCCAACAGGCATTTGGTGTTCATTTGATTGTTCCAAACCAGACAAGGTGGAATTCACGTACAAAGCTGTCGAAAGATTGCATAGAGTTATAACCGAGAAAGGAATGGATGTGATGAATCAGCTTTGTACCAAGCTGGAGGTACCACAGTTCAGACGGCCAGAGTTGACATTTATGAGTTCGTCACAGTGATGAAGCCTTTAGCACAAGCACTTGACATTTTACAGAGTGAAACCAATGCTTACATGGCTTACCTTGTGCCAACTCTTGTCATTCTGAAAGAGAAGTTGGAGCATTTTAAACATAGTTGAATAATTACTAGTTGTCAGACTCTTGTGAGTACAATTTTAGCAGGAATAAATGCCAGATTTGCAAAAGAAATGTCCAATCCTCAATTAATTGCTGCTGCCATCATCCATCCGAAATTCAAGGTAGCTTGGATAAAGGATAGTGAACAGCATCGTCTTGGTGCTGAATTCATCAAAGCCAAGCTTCAGAAAAAACAGGAAGCTTCTACAGTGAACTCTGCAGAAGACGCAGAAGAGTCAGTATCATCATCAGAAGAAGACTTCTTTAACTTCAGCACCAAGCCAGTACCCACCAGTGCTGACACCATGTTATCCAGCTACCTCAATGGCAGTTCCTCAACATTGGCTGATTTGGATAACTATCCAGTGCTTAAGAACCTGTTTGTTGAACTCAATACTGCCCTACCTGCAAGTGCAGCTTGTGAACGTCTCTTTAATATTGGTGGCTTGATATTTGCCCCAAATCGCAGCTCGATTTCGGATGAACATTTTGAGCAACAACTCTTGCTGCGTTTAAATGCGAAAGTGGTGTCATGAGCACACACACACACAGATGCATGCAACCATCAAGTTCTAATGACTTGTTGTTTCCTTTGTGTGACATTTTTAGTTGGGATGAGTGTCATATTTGAAGAAGTGTGTCTGATGTGTCAGTCATTTTATAAAGAATACCTCAAATATTGTGCTGGTTACATGAATTATTTTCGATATTAAGGACCACAGTGTGTTATTTTGTCAGCATTTAGTTAGTTTGTCGCTAAATCCAATACAATTTATACAGGTGTACCTAGAATTAATCAGATAGATTAGTGTAGAGGAGTTATGTCTAGGCTCAGCATGTTCCTCTGTTTATGTAGATAAGATGTAATGACTAATGAAAAGACTGATACTCTCTTTGAATATAAATTTTTTGCTTGTTGGAAAAGGATGAATGCATGTTGGAAGTAATTGATGAGAATCTGCAATGACAGTAAGTGGACTTTAAAATAAATGTTTAAAATAAAACATTTTTTTACATTTTATGTCTTTGCTATTTTTTATTTACCTAAAAATGTCTGAAAGTATGAGAATTATACCATGTACCTAGTAAACAAAAGAGAAAAATATTTTGAGTAGTGTAAAACAAAGTTATATTCATTATTCATACTGTTTGCTGGAAGGAGACTGTGTGTGTGTGTGAAACCACTGTGTGATAAATGCAGAAATGTCTTGAATTAAATAGTTTGAAAAAAAAGGCTGAATGCTATAGAAACTTCAGGAAAGTTGTAGAAAATTTGAGAAAGGTCATATACATGAGATGACGTTTTACCCTCACAGAGTTGTAAAATGAAAGTTTCCACTATTCAGCAAAAATGTCTGAACATGATAGAACTTTCTAGAAAAGTGCATAGGACAATCAGGCATTTCTGGTATGCGTGTAAGCAAATGCCTGGTGTGCAGCAAAAATGTCTAGAATGTAGCAAAAATCTCAAGCTTCTTGTATGACTTAGGTACAGTTTGACAGAAATGGCACTTTGCAACAGGCATTAGGCACAGCTACTTCAGAAACACTTAGGCAACCTGTGGAACAAAGCAAGGTTTTGAAAAATCCAATACAATACATTTCTAGATATTTACAAATATTTTTGAATCATCTGATTAATGAAGATCTTCAGTTTCTTGTGTTTTAGCTAAGGCATCCATAGGAGATTTTAGCAGCAGACTCTCAATGCTGCCTAGTGGCTATGTTTGATAATAAATTGCAAACACTTGAATGTTGTATTTATTTATGTTTATAGTCTAGTACTGTAATTATGCCATGTGTTTATTTCCAGGCTGCAGTTACTTGTTTTATCTTAGTTCTGTCTTATAAAAGTTTGTAATATACCTGCCCAAATAAAGGCACAAAACCAAAGTAATAATATATTTAATTTGTATCTTTCCTTTTGGTAGAAGGATGCCTCCTTTTAACATTCCAGCAGGTCCACAGGGTTCGTTGTCAAGGTGAGCTATTTTTACTAACTGCTCCATTGGAGAACTCATTGATCGTGCTAAGCTGAGTACAAAAGAACATTTTGGTTCAGTGAAGGCTAGCACTCACTACACGCAGATTCACTCCCCTCTTTCCAAACTACGAAATGAACTCGGGAGAGAAAACTATGACAGAAAATTTAATAAGTATGGCTAATAATGTGTCATCCCCACATTCCCACAATGTTTAACAGTATCAACTTTATCTACCAACATCCCAACCCACTTCCACTTTGAGGATTTCATGTATTTGTCATATGTTGTGTTCGTCTTTGAATCCTAGTTGTCAACACACGCTTAGTGAGCGGGTTGACTTCATTAACATGGATTCTCTGTATGCACATGTTGTGCACCGAGGGCTAGCTGTGTGAAGAATAGCGCCGTTATAAAGAAAGGGCGGGCAGATCTTTTTGAGGATCTGCCAAGTTCCTTTCTTTCGGCCCTCTCTTTGCTATGTGTTTAGGTACGGTAAGCTCCCTTTAGGGCACAGGCGTCTGCATACGGCTATGTGTGAGCGCTGCCAGTATCTTTGTTGGAGTTATCCCAACCCACACTAAAGTCTGAAAACCAGAGCACAACTTGTTCAGAAAAGAAGGAAGAAAGAAAAAAATGAAAAAAAAGAAATGTAGAAAAACATAAAGAGAAAAAAAAAAGAAAGAGAAAAGCTTAGAAAAAGTAAACCAGAAGGAAAAAGACAGAATAAACAGAGAGAAACAGACTTATAGAAATAGTGGTCTGAAAGGATACTAAAACTTGCAAAAACCTATGGCCACCAGTCATCTACCAAAGCACCACATTAAACAAATACTACACATTAATCAAAGGCAGTGCCTGCATTTTTTCTGATACTTGGGTCCTCCACATGCAGCTGCCATAACCATGCTATACATGTGATGTAGTTGCTCACTTACAAAGTGTGAATATTACATGTAGTTAGTTACATTAAAAAGAAAATAAAGGTTAGTACAAATAGATTCATCTTACATTGCTTGTTGCATGTAAAAGAGCAGGTAAGTAGAGTACATGTACACAGACTAGATCTACTTTATGCATTCACTATGCATGTATGTGATGCATATTTGAAATGTTTTTCTTTTCAGAGAAAAAAGAGAGGAAGAACTGGAGTACCATGCGACAAAGAAATACAACCGTTTAGGCACTAAAGTTGCTCAGAAGAAAGCCCACCTCAATTCGTTGCTGACTGAAGTGAAACTTCTTCTGCAGTAACTTCACCATGTTGATGCCGACACATAATGAAGTCACCATAAGAAACTAAATTAAGTGACCCAGTTGTTATATGGATCCAGGCTTGTAGTCTATATTTTCCATTTAATGAAAATGAGCTCCAACAGCACTATATATATAGTTACAAGGCTGTTTATTTTGTGCTTTCATGACAGAATCTCTCAGCAACAGCTTTTGGAAGATTGGAACTATTAGTTGTCAATGCTTAAAGAAAGCATCCTCCAAAGTTTTGAGATTTGGTTTTGGATCAACACAGAGATTTTTTTTTAATGTTACAAAATCAAAAATTTTATTTACATTTTTTGGCATTGATTCATAACAAAGCTTGGGAATGTAACAGACAATTTAATAGATCATTTATATTTGGGGAGACCTCATTTATTTTTGTAATCCAAACTGTAAGAACCATCAGCTTAATGCCATATTTAGGACAGAAGCCAGTCATTAGCATCAAAGTCAGGTCTGTACTGGGAAGCTGACCATTGGTCCCACAGGCACTCCTGGGATCACTCAAGCCTTTAGTAGTTGTCTCCATCCCAGCAACAAGTGCTTGCAGTTTTTTGTTGCTGTTATGAATACTGAATGCCAGTGTATTAATAATGTGTTCCTAAGTAATGTGTGACTGTACCACACTACAGACAGACCTGTTCTTTACCTTCTACTCATCTCTCAGCATGACACAAAACAGGGAACCACAGAGTTTTTTTAAACTCCACTATTCAGAGATTTCATTTTAAGATCAACACGAGCATACACATATAGGAATACAAAGTTATATCTCCACAAAGCTTCTTAAAATAGACAATATTTTCATATTTCACATCAACATTTAATAGTCACAAGTTACAGGGAGACAACTTCAGATAACAGATTGAGCTACCCAAGATTGAAAATTTCAGTGTTTCTAACTTGTTATGCTCTGGTTATTCACCTTCAGTTCCAACTCAATTCACATCCAAGGCATGTCATGTGTTTTCAAAAGTGTTGCTTGCATGACTCGACCAAAACATGTCTTTTTCCTTTTAAAAAAATATATACTCAGTGCAAAATCAACCTGGACAGTTTTTCACTAGTGCAAGCCTTTTACTGTCAGACTGCACTGAGCCTGGTATGCCAACAATTGGAGTGTTGTTGGGGGTAGTTATGCAGTCAGGATAGTCCCACTATTGGGGTAGGTCTTACTCTAGACTCCTGGTGTATGCAGGCAGGATGGTCCCACTATTGCTGTAGATCTTACTCCAGATGGTTAACGGGCAAGCTCAAGACTGGAAACTGCAGACCTCGTAAATTAATTTGCTCAGCTTTCCTTTCAATCATGCTGAGTGAATACAAATGGAATCTGAATAGTGATTGTATAACTTGTTTAAACTATATCCGAGTATATTCTGCCTTGGGTGAAGGGTGATCATTTGTTGTTTGCTGGCTGAGTAATAGAGTACAAGAGACAGCAGACACCCTTAATTATTGTGTTTTTTGTCTGCCATTGTGTGAAACCGATTAAAAGCTGTTACCTTAGCCTTGTCTCTTGTTGAAACGTTAAGGACGTCCAGTCTTGTCAATTCGCAAATGTCACAACTGTGAGCAAAATAAATCTTTGGTGTAAGTGAGCTGTGCGGATGTAACGTTTTACTGTTGAGCTGGAATAAAAGTTACTGAATGATGGGTCCGAGTCATAAAACTAACATCAATTGAACCATGTATGTTCTTTTTCATACCAAAAAACAACCACATTTATTACACTAAACATAAACGATGAAGTGAGTGAGGCACTATGGAAGATGTGGGATGATGAAATTGGCGACACCCTCTGATCGACGCGTTCAGTGTGAGGGTACGTGTGCCGACGTCCCCGGACTTAAATTGGCTCTCAATTCCAAAGTCTGTCTGATGTAGTAATCTATGTAACACCACAGTGATGTAGGATGAAATCAATGTAAGTTGATGCGAGATGTAGCACGAAATGACGATTTGGCTGATCAACATGCAGGCAGCCGTTACTGCTACCCCAGAAAGCTAGCGAAGTGTACTGTAGAATACTTAAAACCTGTGCGTTCAACAGTGAAAACCAAAGAACTCACAGTGTTGAATGTAACATCGTGATGCAAAAGAGAAAAGCTACACAAAAATCTTGAACATAAGATCTCAGATTTTTTTATATGACGTTGGGGCACGGGCGTTCGTTCTGCGGCAAAGGCGCGCTGTACGTACAAAACAATGAACGGTGAGTGAATACCTGATATGGTTCTATGGGCGTGACAGCAGGAAAACAATTGTCTAAGGCTAGCTGCAGCAGCCGAGATGGGACTTTTGACAAAATACTTGTTTCATGACATCCGTCTTCCAAAAAAAACCGTCAACTTTGTTTTTCTGTCTTCTTTTCTTTAGAGTAGAAACTGCAAAACGCCAGTGCAGGACCCGAAAATGTTTTCCCCAAATGATTTCTGCCCCAGCCCGGGCGCCAATGCGCAGAGTACCAAATGCTCTTCGGATGCGCGTGCCAGTTGCTAACCACAACAGATAATTATAGGTCAAGCCATGACCTCTACACAGCTTGACTTCTTATAGTTACAGTGAAGGTGCCAATCCGTGATGATTCGTAGCCGAGTGGGTGAAGAAATTGGGTTTCACGGTTATGTCGCAGGTTCGAAACCCCTGTTAGCTTATGATTTGTTTGTTGGATTTTGTTGTTGTTGTTGTTGTTTTTTGGAGGGGACGGGGTTAGGGGTAGATTTAGGGTGTGGTATTAGCACAGACCTTACATATGTAAGGTGTGTGGTATTAGGTAGGGCTTCTGCTTTCGTGTATAAGTTCAAGCCTGTATCTTTGTGTTAAACGGGATGAAAGGTGCCCTGTGCATGCGTGTCCGGGCTGGAGCAAAACTCAATCGGGAAAAAAGAATTTCGCGTGCAGGACATATTGTTGGACACATTGTCTAAATTTCTGATTCTTTCAAATGTAAAACGAAACTCTTGCAATGCAATTGGTGATCAGTGCGAAATCCACGAATCTTTGTAGGAGGTGAATTTTAGGAGTGTCAGGGTTTATAGTCAATCTGCAAGATGAATTTCGTCCATAAAGATATCTGGAAAACTTTAGGACCGTCCAAATGATACTTAAGCATTCTTTTTCTACTCTATGATGCAGCTGGCAAGTAATGTCCATTCTCTTCTTGCAGTAGGACTCCTCCTAGACCATCTCCACAGTCATCAGTATGGGAGGTGAACTTTGGGTTGAAATCAGGGAGTTATACAACTGGAGCTGTAGAAAGGCGTGCGCTTTCCTGTACTGTATATAGTTTGCTGGCATTCCCCCAAACATCTGGTTGTTTTTGGAACTTCCTTTTTCAGATCTGTGATGTGAGTCATGATAGTAGCGAAGTGGAGAATGTAACAGTGATAGTAGCTGTATAGTCAAACCTTCAGGTGCTCTTACTTGTTTTTCGTAGTGGGAGTCAACATCTTAATTTAAAATGTTCTGAATGTTTCAAGCGTCAAGTCAGAGCGTCCCGTGATGTAGCAATCTAACTTGGCTGTGCCTTGCTCCTATCTCTTGAAAAAGCTAGAAAGAACCTACCTCCACCAACTCCCACCCCTACCCCCTACCCCCAACCAAAGTAAGAAAAATGTTGCAACCAAGATTCAAACAGCCAGTTTTCAGTTTCTAAACCCAATGCTCTAACCATTGAGCTACGGACCACAGTGCAGCTTCCCGCCGATGTTGTCCATAGCCGAGTGGTTAAAGCGTTGGTTTCAACCTCTGAAACTACAGTGGTTCGATTTTCGCATCTTCCTTCGGATTTTCCTTTTTTCTGGGATTGGGCGGGGGGGGGGGGG
>SMGT01008241.1:9207-47654 GCA_004794575.1 Lanistes nyassanus | reverse complement strand
GGGGTTAGGGTTTGGGGTGCGTCAGAAAGCGAATGCTTTGACACTATTCAGTAGATGGGAATCGAGTGCGGAGGTAGTAGCTTGTCTCAGCTGTGACTGTAGCTTGCTACAGAGCGCCGTAGCTCGCTACGGTGACAGCTGAAATGGGTGCCTATGGATAGAAATAGAAACAGCTGAGCTCTATGAGAACCGGGTGTCTTTTCATCTGCATCAGGATTGCAGGCTTTCTTCTTTTTCTGATTCTTCTCTCCTGCAAGAGCATTTCACTCAGGAGTGTCAGTTAATTTTGCAGCTTTTCTTCTTTCTGCCGCCTCTGCTGTTGTGGTTTCTGTTGGCCATCTTGAAACACACGAATAGGTGAATTGTAGCCTTCATATGTTAGGGAACCCATGGTTTGGATCTTTTAAATTAATGTATCTGCTGAGAGTAACGTGTCACATTTAAAAATCTTTTTTGCACAGATCTCACAGTACGTCCTTGACGTCTTTTATCCCTACAGAGATAAGCAGCTTTCGAAGAATGTCTGCCTCTGAGTCTTTTCGCACGTGGTATCTTCACTTACTGAAAAAAAGAAATAAACTAACTAAATAAAATGTACCGATAACTGTTAGTAACTATGACAGCTACAGCTAACCCGTTACTTTTCTTTTTAAGGTGGATATATGGTTATAACATCTGCTGGGTAGAGATGTAAGAGCCTGTTACAACTATCCCCACCCCACCATTAATTTTGTTACAACTATACCCACCGTCTGTTATCTCTTTGAACTTTTACTGGGGTTTTTTTTTGGGGGGGGAGCATACGGCGGTAAACGATGGACAGTGTACATCGATATCCGTTACTTGATAACGTTTATTATAGTGACGGTCAATTCATGGTGGTAAAATTTATAACAGTTCAGCTCTGTGAAAGCATCTAAACTAAAAGGAACAGTGCTTAAACCAGACATGTCTCTTTGGTGAGAAAAGAAGGTTTACTTGAACACGAAGTATGATTATATAACCTCAGAACTACTGATGTGTGGGTCACAAGCTTTCCCGAAAAGTAATGCGTACAATCTGGAGCCCATTAGGAAGTAAGGGACAGCTATTGATGGATGACGATCCCATAATGGCGCCCCCGGCTGTGACAGTATAGGAGCCATTCCCAGGCACGTTTTCGCCTCTTGGCGAATTGATGAGAAGTTTTGTCAACTGCAGGTAGTAGTCTACTGAATGATTCTCATCATATTTTAAAGATACTGTGTAATGTCTTCAGTTGAGTGATCAAGACGAAGCAACGGGTTTATTTCAAACTTTCACATCCGAAGAATCACAGTATTTAGAATTGTTTGGAGATTTGACAAATTTTCCAAGGGTATATCAAGACGTGAAAACTATTTGAAAACTATAGGTTTTATTTGCTGTTTCTGTGCAGTTGCGAGTTGTAATTTATTGCAGTTACTACATAAGGTTATTAATATGCTACACTTTAGCCTCATCAGTGCGTTAGCGGTAGCAGTAACGTGGGTAGGTAAACTTACACATGCCTATCCTAGTGGAGCGCCACTCTCTGCCTGCTCTCACCTGATGCCTATTCACGAAGACGCCGTTGCTCAAGTATCACCGTCTCCGTACTGGCTTCTCCTCTCTGATACGAACTACACTTCCCGAGGACCGATTTCACGTACGTAATTTGCATCAACTCAAAAAAAGTGTTCATGAAATTCTAGTAGAAATATTAGCAGATGTGATTGTGGTGGTTTTAGCAATAGTAGTAGCACTCTCTCAGTTGCTGATCACTAATTTTTTTCCTTTTACATCTTCTCTCAGTCTCGTTCACAAACATGCACGCACTCACGCACCCAGAACGATTATGTGCCTGTGCATGCCGTTTCTTTAAGAAAGGTCTGCGCACGCGTGACGGTTGCAATCGAAATGTAATACCATTATTTAATACCTCAATCTTTAATCTCTAATTCCGATATCCCCTTTATTTGCGAGAAATTTCCAATTTTACCATTTAATATATTAATTAGCTCACAAGTCAAAATACATTTCAAAACTTATGTGAAAAATATTTAGATAACATTGGGGAAAAGCTTATTGATTTCAAGAAGCCACGTGCTTGTTAATGCAGTTTAGAGAATAATCCCAACAAGGTACTGGCAGCGCTAGACACACCCGTATACTGACGTATGCAACCAAGGGAGCCTACCGTACCCAAACACGTAGCAAAGAGAGAATCGAAAGTAAGGAACATGGCAGATCTTCAAAAAAGATCTGCCGTCCCTTTCTTTTAAACGACCCTAGTCTTCACACAGCTAACCCCCGGTGTACCCGTATACCGTTTGATAATTTATAGCGCTCTGTCCTCATTTGTTCTTGATTGAGTACATTGTGCACTTTGAGAATTTCATGTATTTGTCCTATGTTGTGTTTGTGTCGGATCCCAGTCGTCAACATACGCTTAGTGAGCGAGCTGACGATATAAATTAGGGATTCGCTGTATGCACACGTGGTACACCGGGGGTTAGCTGTGTGATAGGGTCGTTTAAAAGAAAGGGATGGCAGATCCTTTTGAAGATCTGCCACGTTCCTTACTTTCGACTCTCTCTTTGCTACGTGTTTGGGTACGGTAGGCTCCCTTGGTTGCATACGTCAGTATACGGGTGTGTCTAGCGCTGCCAGTACCTTGTTGGGATTATCGTTTGATAATTTATAGCGCTCTGTCCTCATTTGTTCTTTATTAGTTTAGAGAATGTTAAAGTAAAGCGACTAGAGGGGTATAAATGCCAGCAGGACTGGGTTGTATCATGAGCATTCGTGTCTAGCTCCTCTTCACGTGTAAAGGGGGCGCCCTATTGAATAGGGCAAAGTGTGCTTGCTACCGATACAGAGATTAGTGGGCTCGGAGCACGTATTTTCTTATCACGTGCATGGCATCTACTTCAACTGGCCGTCGGGAGTTTTCTCCGGAGTCCAGGCGCTCCAATTCCCCCCCCCCCCCCGCATGCTTCATCATCCTCCCGCCTAATCCTCTCTCCTCCATCATGAGACAACCTTTGTTCGTGACGACGTTAAACGATGACCATGGAGCCACACTTAAAGGCTCGGACGCAGAGCACACAGGACAACGTAGCAGACAACACGACAGATATTTTGACCGAAGTAGGCCTACATATACAAACCGGCCGGCCGAAAGCACGAAAGTAATAAAATCTAAACCCAGCAGTGATGTTATTCGTAAGAAATGTCAGCGCTGCAGCATCTAGAAAACCGTTTTGAAATCGTACTTCCACTATGTTTTTGATATTCAATCTATTTTTGCCCCGCTTGTGTGCAGGCAATGAGGCAGCGACGTTCTCCTCCCGCATCCTAACACCGCCGAAATCCTAATCTGCAGCAATGTTCGTTATACAAATTTCTGTGCTTCTGAGCGGGTATATTAATAACTTGATAGATACTATGAAGCTGTTATTGTGCACAAAATGCCTTGCATTAGATGATACACCAAATATCACCAAAACCCACTAATCAATTAAAACGTTTAAGTGCAACATACGAAAACACGTTATTAAATAATGTATTTTCTGTTGCTGATCTTGTATATAGGTTTACAATAAGCGTAAGCCTTCAAAAGTGTTGCGCGGCAACTTGAAGAATGCGTTGCCTCGCAGCCACATGTACAGCTTAAATAGGAAACATTGATCCTAACCCTTCCCCAGTCCCTGACCCAAATCCTGTCCAACCCAATTCAGAAACATCCAGTTTGAACTTAATAAATAAAAAGAACATCCAAAAAAATCGATTCACAATGAGCTTGTGGCAAAAGACCAAGCAAAGCCCACAACAATGATATTTGCACATCAGAGAAAATTAGAGAAAAAAATGAACAGCTGTGAGGAATTTTGTATTAATATAAATGCCGCACGATGTTGAGTGGAATGCTGGCGTGGTGTTGAGCAGCAATATCGCCCAGCCCTTGAGGTTTTAAACCTCTGAAAATGATGGATTTTCACAAGGACATCCTTAACGCAAGATCAAAATGTTCCGCTCCCACTGCCACTCCCTCAAACTTTGCACCTGACAAGAAAACGTTTCTGCCCGAGCTTTTTAGTTACATTCTGCGCATCGAGGGTCATCCAGAGTTTTTTTTTTCTTCAGGATTTTCTGATGCCGTAGTCTAGTATTTACTTAATTAAATTGTTTATTTGTAATTTCATTTTCTGTAAGCGTTATTATGTTTTTGTACATTTTCTACTCAGGGGGTATGTAGGTTTTTGGATTTAGCAGAGATGCTCTTTTGTTTACCTACTGTAAGAGCTAAAACTTAATTGCTTACGTGTGAGATTGTTTGTTTGCTTGTTGAAGATGTGGAAGCGAGACGATATTGGGACTTTTTATCATTTATTGAAGTGGTAGATTCTACACGCTGATTCCTCATCTCTTCAGGTTTATCTTTTCCCTCTTTTCTTATCAGCTGCTTTGATGAAAACTTTTCGGTAAGGAGCAATGCTAGCAAAAGCTTTGTGCTGTTTTTTAGCTATACGGATAGATATTCTTTTGATTTTTTAAAATTCCTTATAGCTTCTTTTTACCGCCTTGTTTCTCAAGGATTATTTATATGGTAGCTTCTCAGTTTTGCCTTTTAAGCCATGTGAATCTTCGTTTGAAGATACACATGTCGAGTGCCTTGCGATAAGATGCACATAAGATTTGCTACCTTCCGATCAGTGTTGTCCTTGGCAGTGACAGCTGTTGGAGCTTTTTCTTTTAATTTTGCTTTAACGGCATTTCGTGAAGCAAACGAAATGCCGACTTTGCAGAATGTGGCTCTTATATAACGAAGACCGAGCTTCCCAGTGATTTCTGATCCCTAGGATCTTTGGGAAATAGTTTCAGATTCTCCACTTTCTTGTTATTGGACATAGAAGTCATAGCAGAAAGTCAGCCCGTACAGTAGCTACGTCAAAAAGTCCAATAAAGGATTGCCGAGATGCGTACCATCCTGTTTTCTTTTGGCGTGGGATTACTGGCCAGGTGAATAGGAATGACACCATTGTCCGTATTTAAGATTAAAATGAACCCCTATTCATTGCTTTGTTGAGAAAGTGGATCCTTTTTTTAATTTCTGTTTTGTTTACTACTGTCTCTCTGTGTAGTCAAAACTTTCCTCCAATAGAATCTGCCTCACTATGCTAGAGAAACACTATAAGAATCTTAATTTACGGATCCATAATAACGGAAAGGACACAAAAACAAACCAGACAGCACGTGCCACCCTAAATAGATTTTTTTAGGGCAATGTATTGTGTATTCTAGATAGGCCTATACATATTTAATGTCTTTAACTAATAGCCACATTATTTTTACATTGTTTTATTACAATCTTTTAACCTGAGTGTTTCCTCCTGCTTTCACTTTAATCTGTTTTGAGTCTTGCTTTCCACTTCCCCACACCACATAGAAAAATCGAACGATTGATAAAATTAAAAAGTAAAATGAACAACTTGTCAGTTACACAATTTTCTTCTTATAACATGTTGCAGTAACAGTTGGGAGTCAACAACCATTCTTAGCATTTATGCTGCAAGCTCGTACGAAAAAAAACAAGCGACCTGTTGGGAGATTTTTTTCTGCTCCACAAGCTTCCCAGTTTCTCAGTTGTGAGAATGCAGACGACACATTTAGCCACGCAGCCGCTTTTGGCCGGACTGAGATGACAGTGATGTGGCAGCCGCCAGAGGAGAATGTCGGAGAAATTTCGATCGTGTGAGATCCTGTGTATTGTGCAACAGTTTGTGTTGTTTTCCCAAGTAGCAGTAAATGAAAGAGGCATCCAGATACTAGAAGAATAGCGTTAATATGATTTACGTGTAATATTTCGGGTGCCTTTTTCACTGGCCTTGAGACGGAAAAACAGAGAGGATGTACTTTTGTAGAAATAGAGAAAATAGGAATCTGATAGCTAGCTCGCTTTGTTACAAAAATTAGTCTCTACGAAACTTCCCGCGCCCTCACTTTCCCTCCATCGCAGTACATAAGTTAACGTAGTCTTGTTGTGGCTGGCCCTAGATAGATCTTTGGTAGGATTTCGGACCTGCATGTGGAAAAGTTCCATGTTCGAATTGAATCCTGGAGTGGTAAAGGATAATGTCCTGTACTCAGTGTGCAGACTCTATTAGTAGCCCCACCTCCAACACTGAGCACGAAACTACCTCTCGGTTTTGAGCGTCTCGCTGCTCTCACCAGATAGATGCTCAAGTGTATAGTTTTGTAGAATGATCTGTCCCCCTAAGCGAGATCACTGCAAATTGACAGTGCCTTCCTTGTAAAATAACCAACCGTTCTTTAATTAATTTATGTTTAGGGTTAAGTTTAGCAAAGCTTTCAGATAACGTATTTTCCAAACACATGACCAGACGAACCCCCCACCCCAAAATCTTGTAGCTTTCACACCAATAGAGCGAGAAAGAGTAGTGGTATATAAATCTACAATGGCAATTTATTTACAATCTTAAGATTATAAATATAACAGAACTGAAGTTTTGAAGTCACATTACAAATACTTCCAGAATAATACACAACTCAAAATCCACAACATTATACTGATATCCATCAAACCACGTTAGTGACTCATGTATTCATAAATCTCACAATCACATATTATGTTGTATTCACATAATGTACATCTGCACATAGACACACGCAAACACGAACGCATGCAGATCAGCTACAGCAAGCTCTACATCTATCAGCCTGTTTTTCTTGTAACGGCTAGCTAAACTGTCCGGTATGCTGATTTTTTTCCTGCAAGTACCTTAGACAAGGAGTGAACTTCGGGCAGCCTCGGCCGACTTTGTCAACTTTTCCGGTAGCTTCGCTTAACAAGCAACAATAGCGTGTGTTTCGGGCCGTGACAAAGCAATCATCCTGTTGAAAGTGGCTTCAAGCTATACCTGCAAACAGAAACCCTAATACTAACCCCAACTTTACCCCTAGCCCACCAACAAAAACAAATCGAAAGCTATCAGGGGGTTCGAACCAGCTACCTTTCAATCGTGAGTCCCTTGTGTTCACCACTGGGCTGGTTCGCTGTAACTATCAGAAGTTGCCATGTGACGTCATCTCTTCATAACACACACCCCAAAAAAGGTGATGAAGTCGGCTGAAGTTGGCCGAGGCTGCCCGAAGTTCAGTTCTTCTATAAGATACTTTGCAGGGAAAAAATTCAGAGACCGATGCTTCTACTGCTTTAACAGTTTCATCCAGAGAAATGACCGCTGTTTAGTTTTCTGCCTTAGTGTGTGATGCTATGCCATTGATGACCGATCATAACCCGCGGGCATGCGGAATAACTCTTTGTTTTTACGAGTTATCGACTTATCAAGACAAGAGTTAAACCCGCAGAGTTGACCATCTTTATGTACTAAAAAATCTTCCTGGGCTGGCTTGCATGAGCGTTTTTATATCCTGTTCATTCGTAAAGTTATACGTAAATTACACAGGGCAAATGGCCCTTCCACGACTGTTATTATGACCGGAAGTGGAGATAAGACCACTTAGTTATAGAATCAATTCTTTAGTTATAGCATGCATTCTATAATTATAAACCATGAGCATTATACCCATTCCCTTCTTGGCACCCATTCCCTTCTTGGCGCCCCATACTTTATAGAATGACAATGGTTTGATAACTCCAACAAGAGGTACTGGCAGCGCTCAACATAACCGTATGCAGACACGCGTGACCAAAGGAGCTGACCGTACCCAAACACGTAGCAAAGAGAGGGCCGAAAGCAGATCCTCAAAAAGATCTGCCATCCCTTTTTTTTAACGGCGCTAGTCTTCACACAGCTAACCCTCGGTACACAATGTGTGCATACAGAGAATCCCTGTTAAATGTAATCAGCCCGCTCACTAAGCGAGTGCTGACAACTAGGATTCAAAGACGAACACAACATAGGACAACTACATGAAATCCTCAAGGTGCAAATTATAATTAATAAAGAACAAATGAGGACCGAGCGCTTAAATTATCCAATGATAACTCCAACAACAGGTACTGGCAGAGCTCAGCATAACCGTATGCAGACGCACGTGACCAAGGGGGCTTACCGTACCCAAACACGTAGCAAGGATTTCATGTAATTGTCTAGGTGTGTTCGTCTTTGAATCCTGGTTGTCAGCACTTGCTTAGTGAGCGGGCTGATTACATTTAACAGGGATTCTCTGTATGCACAAGTTGTGTACCGAGGGTTAGCTGTGTGAAGACTAGCGCCGTTAAAAGAAAGGGATGGCAGATCTTTTTTGAGGATCTGCCAAGTTCCTTTCTTTCGGCCCTCTCTTTGCTACGTCTTTGGGTACGGTAAGCTCCCTTCACGTGCGTCTGCATACGGTTATGTTGAGCGCTGCCAGTACCTCTTGTTGGAGTTATCATTCGATAATTTAAGCGCTCAGTCCTCATTTGTTCTTTATTAAAAATGGTTTAGTTAAAGAATTCATTCTAGAATTATAGAAGGAATGGAATTCTTTACTCTAGAATCAATTCTTTAGTTACAGAATGCATTCTATAATTATAGAATGCATTCTTTATTATATAATCAATTCTTTACTATAAAATCAATTCTTTAGTTATAGAATTCGTTATATAATTATAGAATAAATTCTTTGCTATAGAATTAATTCTTTGCTATAGAATCAATTCTTTAGTTATAGAATCCATTCTAGAATTACCCCATTCCCCTCTTGGCGCCACATACTTGACGCCCCATAGCAACGAGCAGCTATATACAGTACCCTACGGTGGTCCTACGCAGCAGCTCAGCAGAAAGAGCTTGAAAAAGCGCAGAAAAACTGGAGCCAATCAAAATACAGTCTTACCCCTAACCCCCACCTTAACCCCACCCCTTACACCCCTTACCCTTAACTTAAACCCCCCTCCTCCCGAAACATCCCCCTCTCCCTCCCTTCCCCCGCCCCCGGAAAAACCTGCGAAATATAGCTCGCCATTTGATTGGCTCCGCTTTTTACACATCCTAAATCAAGTTCAAGTTTCTTTAGTTTCTTTATTCTTTAACCCTCAGGGGGTATTCAGAAAAAATGAAAAAAAAAATTGTCAAAAAACAAAAAAAAACAAACAAACAAAAAAAAACAAAAAAAAAACAAACAAACAAAAAAAAAACATCAATCATAAATTCACCTGGCATGAGGATATGCATATATTGATAAGCAAAATCAATCATTAATAAACACACAAATAACACGCTCAATCACTCAACCAGACGTACCCACACGCAAAAAATAGGCACATATTCATCTATACATTAATGTACTCTACTAAGAAGTATTTTTACAAATTTCACTAACTTGGTCAATACAGTTTTGTTTTTGCAAGAAAAGAGTTTATAAAGTTTAAATGTATTTGGCCGGCTCAAATAGTATGGTGTCAGTGCGGTGTTGCGTTCAGCTGTAAATTTGTCACATAAGAAAATATAATGGTATTCATCACCTAGAGCTCGTCGTTTGATTGGCTCCAGTGAATTAGAGCTTTTACGTGCTGGACAACAAGGTGGCGTCGGCAGTGCTTTGGTGTCGAGAGTGACAATGTTTTTTTTTACGCTACATTAAGTCAAGTTATAAAGCTCTTTGATTGAGGGACTTAAAGAATAGTCAAACACAGCTTTCAGTTTGGAGTAATCTGAAAGTGATTTTTTTTAATAGCGTTACTAAATGCCTCGTAAAATGCATGGATCGTTTATTAATGCCATAATGAGCCCATCTCACAGCAATGACTGACAATTTTTAACGCACAGTATCAGTATTCCTCATATAGTGCAGTCTTTCCTCTGTGCACGCGAATGCTACAATGTTACTTGTTATTGACGGAGTCATAAATGCACTAAAATTCGTTAATGAAAAGGGCAACACTCAGCATGCGCGTTGTTTTGTTCGCCATTTTGAAACCGCTGCGAGATCTACTGCCCTAGATTTGCTCGTTTCGCTATATCTAGCAGCTAGCTTGGTAAGTGCTGTGAAACCCGCCTCAGAACATCCAACTTTTCACTAAAATCCAGTTGGGGTGACTCGAGCAGTCCGAACATTTCCTTACAATATAAAGCTGATCCCCAGCCGGTGAAGCTGACCCCCAAAACAACCTTTTTATTAGGGTGAGCAGCTGTTATGGGTTTCCTTCTTTAAGAAGCAACCAAGCATATAAGAATGACTAATATGAAATACCAACCCTTACTGCAAACATTATTAACTGATGGCAGCAATCCAGCGGGTTAGGGGGAAAACCCTCAACTGAAATCAGATCACCAGTCACTAACATACATGAGTAAAATGTTATGAAAATAATGCTACGTTCTGTGCTAACTGCTGGGGAAAGGGGTAAATATTGCAAACGTTAATATCCAAGGGTTCCAGTTTTTTAAAAAATCTCACCTTTAGGCCAAGTGAAGAACTATAAGATGCGTCGGCTGCGATAAGTTCTTTTTTAAAGGAAAAAATTGGGTGAGGAAGTTAAGTTTTCGTTTCCATGATTCTTATACCACGGACGACAGTTATAATAGCAGACGATTAGGATATCTTTAATATAGTTTTACGCATTATTATCTCTCACGTATACATGTTATATACTTTGCTGTGTCGTTTTAAATTCTACTTGCCTATACGGGAGTTAGAATACATCTTGCCTTGCCTTGATTTCGAAATAGCATTAGTATGCTACACCTAACGTGTGCCAGGTGCTAATGAGTAATACTGGAATTAACATATGTATATTTTATACGCTTCTAATCTTTCTTCTACAGCACTTTAGAACCAACAGAATCCCTTTTGAAACAACTAAGTATAATGGTATTCTATTCCATAACATATAAGATTTCTGAGCTACATTTGACATGTTTAAATCATAACTTGATCAGCAAGAATGTGTGTAGCAGCTTTTTTATACTTATTTTGGTATAGCAAACTCCTTGTATTTCAAAATACATTTTTGGAATGTGTAGTTTAAGCAGCATATGTGTCTTTCCTTTTTTCAGAGGTTCAGTAGCCCAGAATAAATACATATTTTGGGCAGTTGAGTCGGATATAATGGAAGGTTCAGGTAAGAGTATTTACCAGTTACTTTCCAGGAGGAAATAGTAGTGTCGAAGTCACTGCGTTCTTCCTGTTGTATGTGTGAAAGACTGTACCTTGCTCGCTACTTTTCCATAGTATGTATTAGGATACAAGTCCCAAGAAACAAAGGTCACGTTTTACAACATTGTTCATTGTGTAATAGAGCTTTCTGTAAAGTGTGACAATCAGGTGGTTCTGGCATGCTCCCGAAGCTGCTAGAAATGCAGCGGTTGGAAATGGAAAGAAAGTCTCCACAACTTTGTAGAATTAAAAGGTTCTGAGACACAATAGAACTTTTGGGAATGTGACAATCAACAGTTCCAGTAGGGTCTGCCTGTCGTACACCCCACCAAAAAATAATAAATAACAAACGACACCAAATGAAGAGGGGATGCTCGGAAGGATGGGAGCCGAAAGGGAAAAAAGGGGAGCTAACAGATCCACTAAATATCTATTTTGACACTTTTGGTCTGTGTGTGTGTGTGTGTGTATTTTCTTCAAGGAATGTATGCCACAGTATTTTTCCTGAATGTTTAGTTACCAAGAATAGGTACTGTCAACTGCCATATTTTAAAATTGTTCTTATACATTAAATTTTAAGCATGTTACAAATTAGTGTTGATATTTGCAAAAAGTTTCTTTCCAGTTTCTAACTGAAATAAGAATGTCTTTCACGCTAATGTTTCATTTGTTTCAGCTCCTGTTACAAGAAGTGCAGCCCGCCCACTGCACTCATCGCTGTTGTCTCTTGTTTTAGTTGTGAACTCCTTATTTCTTTCAATGCATCATCATCGTCATCATGATTAGAAACCTTCTTTGCACAATCTGTCCACTATGAGCAAGATTAGGCAAAAACACATCCTGTTTACCGTAGTGTACTGCCCGAACACAACTTAAAATTACCAAAGGCAAGAAAATGTTCGTTTGTAATGTAGGTTTTTCTTAGCTGAAATAAAATATGTAGAAAAAAGACTTTCAAATTTGACTATTTACAGTTTATACGTTAATTGTCTGGGAAGAGTGCAAAATCCAGGCAGATAAAGCACCTGTCAAAACTCGGGAGATTTCTTTTTGCTCTTGACGGGTCGTCTCCTATTCTCGCTCACGCGACCACCGTCAAGAGTGTGACATATGCGTAGGTGGAACTATCACTGTATTACAACAATTAATTAATATGATTTCTTAATCATATGGCCGAGCCCCCACCACCTACAGTCTACCATAAAGAACAACAAAAGACTGTAATACAGTGAACACAAAAAGAATAATGTATTGTTGCTATAAACAGCGAGTATTTACAATCAAGACAATATATGTTACAACTCGTTACAACTCTAGGGGTCCCGCAATTTCCTTCTGTTTGAGGTAGGTCTACTATAACATCTAATACCACCCCTACATCGCCATTAAACGCAATGACAAACCACGTACCTCAATCTCGCCTTTGCATACGAGAAAAGAATGAACACGTGATGCACAACACTCACATAATATGACAGAACAACAATTCGCGTTTCTTTTGGTTTTGAGTATACGTGCTGTTTTCAATTTTTAACGAAGCCTCGCGAAAACTAGTAAAGCATCTAATCGATCGAAAGGTCTTAGCTGCCGCCACTGTGGGAGTTTTGAGACAAAGGTTTTCCTGATGAACGCAATTTATGTTTGAAGCCGAGATAACATCACTTTTTAAAAATTCTTTGCAGTACATGTGAAACTATGTGTCATAAGTTCCTTTACTGCTCGACTCCTCATAAAACGATTTTAGGGCTGAATTAGTTCCAAAAATTGCTCACTGTAGATCATAAAATCTGACGTAAAACTGTTACGTATGTTTCTATTCCTTTTCCATCACACTTTCAAAGTCATACTATATTATTATTAAATGATCCATCATACAATATGTTTATTTGTCATTCTGATAGATGGTTACAAAATAAAAATAATGGAAACCAAAGCAGCAGTTGTTCTTACTGTATACAAATGTTTTGAGCAAACGCGGATCCCATTGGATACATTCTCAAATGTGATGTTTGTACAATAAATTCCATAAATCCACGCCATATTTTTCTTCAGCTTGTAATGTTTTCAACGCGTGAACCTTCAGATGTTTTTACTTTTGGTATCCTAAAAAAAAAGAAATATTTTGTTGTATTTTTTCGCCTCTCTGGTTTCGTCAGGAGGTGTGTTGCCGTTAATTGATCTGCTAACGACACCACAGTTAGCACCATAGCACAGACACTGCGTAAACGTGACAGGCAAAACTATATTATATATATATAGCTAAACTATATAGCTTATAGGTATATATGCGCCAGCGACTATTCGCATGTTTGCCACAATGGCTGCCAAGTCCTTTAAGCCGTAGCAAACCCAAGGTGAGAACATTAATGCGCAGTCTTTCAGCATCCAAATGGAGAAGGAAAGTCGTTTCTTATTGTTTTGATGATCCTTTTGTAGTTTGACTCATCTTTTAAATAGAAGTGACCACCAGGCAGCTTGTACAATTTGAAAGAACCACTTGTCAGCTGGCGCCAACCTGAAATAAGGAATTTGTTGGTTAAATCTGTCCTTTAACATTCACATTTGCTTTTGTTTTATTAAAAAAAAATTACGAAAGAGCCTTGCCTGTCTAAGGGCCCCCTCCCTAAAAGAGCTCACCTATCGAACCTCTACTTAAAGAACGTGAATCCTGGATACAGATGACCCAGCGCTGTAGAGAAATTACACATACTAGCTGTCACACCCTCAGTCATCCTTCCTTACACTCATCAGGCAAAGAAGGGCTGCACGTGTACTCAACTCTGTACACAAAACAGTATTCAAGAGACAAGAGAGTGATTTCTTTTTTAAAGGACCCTGCATTCTTTTATTCATCTAATTTAATATGAAGTTATCACTAATAAACAACAAATGAGGACCGAGCGCTTAATTAATTAATTAATTAATTTGTTTGTTTATTGGATTGATGAAGTTATCACTCTCTCATTCAGTCTCCACTCACTCCACATTAAGTTAATACAATTTCATCATTATAATTATATATCTCTATGCTATAATACAAGATTCAATCTGCTGCTCGTGCTAAACTCTACAGGTTTGTAACTACTCAATTCTTATCTCGATTCTAGTTTCGAATTCCTCAAGAATATAACAAATCGTAATTTCAACCAAGTCCTGAATAAATAGTTCCTTGCGAGTCCTTTGTCGACAAGTCTTACTGTTCAACCGTGTCAATCATCACACCAGTAATCTTCAGGCAATTTCTTAATAATTCTTTACGAGTCCTTTGTCAGCAGCAATAATCTTCACACGTGTCCTGTCTCTGACTATTGATTAATGAGGCATCGTTCCTTTAAAAACCAAACTTCTTAACTGAAACCACAGTATGGTGGTAACACGTTCTTACGCCACTACTGTTACCAGTAAGTCATTCAAGCATGACTTGTTGGTTTCCTTGTGCGGCGGTCGAGACGGCACGACCACATTTAGTTGGGTCACCGAAGATACACATCAAGTGGTGGGATGCCTATTCTTCTGTCATGGAACGATGACGGATTTTCTAGCTAGTCCGCCCAGGTGTCTATCACTCTTGGGGTCGCTCCGTCTATGGGTGCGATCTTTGTGCCCTACATATATACTCAAAACCAAAAGAAATGCAAATTGACACATGGGCAAGGAGCAGTAAAATTTATTCATTCGGATAAAATGATAGAAACAAAAACTAGGCTGACATGAGGTCGCATAATCTTTTGAGTGTAACCCTTGATAATGACGTGCCTGGCGCAGTTAAATGTGTCCCTTCTGGCGCGCTAAGGTCTGACATAGGCTTTTGCTCTTGCAGCGTGAACAAAAGCAGCAAGACTAAAGTTTCTTTGCGAACAGAGAGCACCACCCACTAGCAATAGAAGCCGATGCTCTTACGATCCCAGACAGACCAGCTGTCAGCAGCAGAAGAATGCCCAGACTGAACGCTACGGGTCGGGAAAGAGTAATAGGAAGACTGCAGGCTAGAAACCGCCCAAGCATCGTCGCACATGCACTGGGTGTGGCAGTTTCCACAATCTGTCGTTTGTGGTCTCACTTTCAAGCCACTGGGATGGAATCAAAAGCCGATTGCATCAGCCACGCGGACGTCCGCATCAGAGTATGGAGGAGGCGAAACGAGAGCTACACTAAGAACAACATCCTGTAGCACGACTGTTGGAGAGGCCCCAACATCATGATTTGGGGTGGAGTTGGCCTCAGCCGACTAGTGGGCCACGTCGTCTTCCAGAACATCGGCCCTGGACGAGGAAACAGCACAAGGCTATGTGGAGCAGATGCTGAGGCCCCACGTCGTGCCATACTTCCAGCAGCACGGCAACATCACTTTTCAGCATGACAATGGCCGCCCACACACACCAAGGCTCACCACGGCCATCTTGAACAACGTTTAGGTGATGCCTTGGTCCTCTATGAGCCCAGACCTCAACCCAGTCGAGCACCTATGGGACCATCTGCAGAGAGAGCTGAACGCTGTCCAGCCGAGGCCGACAACAGCTCGCCAGCTGGAGCAGGCCCTCAGGCAGATCTGAGCAAACATTCCTATGGTGGTGGTTGTAAAGTGGGGGCACAGACCTCACATATACAGATACTTCACTCCTTCTCGCTTTGTTAAGAAACTCTGTCTAGTTGAGGGAAGCAACTCGTGCTTCTAGAGTTGCGTCCCTTGTGGTCGAGATGTCCTATGCCGAAACCAGCATGAAGGTTTAAATGATTATCGCGCTACTTTATTAATCCTGTTCTGCTTGTGGTAGGAAGTGTGGTATGATAAAAGCTACATATACAGTAGTATTTACCATACAGAGTCATGGTAGTAATTCTGATCCACAGAAACGTGTCTTTTCTTATTTATTTGTGTTGTTTATGTTCTAAATGCAGTCACTTGTTTTAATCCTGTTCTGGTTGTGATATGTGGTATGAACAAAGCAAAATATACAGTAGAGTAGTGTGTAGCATACAGAGGAATGCTAGTAATACTGATCCAGACATAAGTGTCCTTTCTTATCTGTCTTTCTTGCTGTGTCCTGAATGCAGTCGCTTGTTTTGATCCTTTTATTAATACACACACCAATAAGGTCCTCGGACCCCCCCTTCCCCCAACACACACACACTGTTAATAACTAAACAAAAAGTTCTGATCTTGCTTGTTTTGTCTGTTTTACTGAACATGCCTAAACCGCAAGCAATTGGTTATGCACAGGGTAAGCTTTCTCAATGACTAACAAACAAACAAACAAACCAATACATGCACTCATGCAAGCAGACACACACTAAATATTCACTCCCATGCTTTTTTACCATTTTACATTTTCTGTTAGTGTTAATTCCTTTGCATAATTGTCTTGTTATTTCTGACAAGGAGATAAATGAACTATGTAGCAAATTCAACTACTGTAAAAATACAAATCCTATTGAGACGTATGATTTTAACAGACTTTTTGACAGCGAGTAATAGGACTTTTTGTCCAAACCATGAGATCCAGTACACTGCGTGAGTTTGTGCATGGGAAGAATAACATGGCATAATTTACAACATACTAAATTTTATAATTTCTTGAACTCTTCTTTCTTGAGAACTCCAATTTCACAATTACGTGCATTAACAGTAGTTTTCATTCTATAACGATGCCGTGACGCCTTAATCATTTAATTGTTTCAGCAACTTTAATGACATCCTTTATCAGAAATGAACACTATAGTATAACTTTATACGCTAAGATATAAGGCCAGTGGTACGATCACGATCCACCTAAAATCAGGGTAACCACAGACTAATTAAACTCACCTTCCTTCGTCTGCAGGAAACACGTAAAACATCTTTCCTTTGCATTCTGATTTGCTTCTTCTGTTTGTGAAATTAGCTCACTAATGCCGAAGAATTTGTTCTTTTATATCTGTAGCCGATGCTGTACTAGAGCTCGTGTTTTCTTCCGTAACACCTGCTGACGCTGGATAATTCTTCCCGGTGAAGAGTTATCGTACGCAACTAGGCAGACTAGAATTCTCCGAGTGGAGTATCTGTATATGTGAGGTCTGTGGTAGGGGTTTAGTCAGTGTGTGGCCCCTATGCGTGTGGTCAGTTGACGCCTAAGCGAGACCCCCACAGCGGCGGTGAGCTGTTCACCGTATCTGGTTTTACGGGCTTGTCTCCCCTGACACCTGGACAGAATTAGTGCGAGTAACGTAGGCCAGTTGACCACGGCACGGGGAGACCACCCCAGGGTCGTATCGACAATTACTGATAGCCTGAAGGCTGAAGGCCAGGCTAGAGAGGGTCCGTCCAAGTTGCGGAAACTCCTGGTTCAGTTTCACAGTTTGATGGGGATCTGTTTGTGGTGTGTTGCCACGGTATGATATTGTAATTGTGGTGTGAATCCACCCACGTCAGGATTTGTTTGTGGTGTCACCACGGTGTTGATATTGTAGTTGTGGTGTAGAGCCACGTACTTCAAGATTTGCTTGTGGTATGTTACCATGGAGATAAAGCATCACAGTGTACCATCAGTTGAAGTGAAAGAAATTGTCTACGTGTCCTAAGCTGTAAAGAAGTGACGAACTAGCGGCACAATCTGTGACTGGGAAGTCTGAAAGTGACGGAACTGGCATTGTGATCTGATTGAACTGCACTTGCCGATATACATTCGCCAGGCCGCCCACACCACCACAGGAGGCATCTCCGCCCAGGTAAGTCACACAGATCTTTTTGGAGACTTATCTTTTCTTGATCCCCGCTGCATAAAATAATAATAACTGTAACCTTTTTCAATCATTGAAAAATGCAATTCATATTCCATGTCTGAGTGAAAGGGTGAATGTCGTATGAGGTAATGTTCTGTTGCGATAGTCAGTCTTAACGTTTTAAAATTCCGCTGAACTCGGTTGTGACAGTGGTGAACTGTCTCGTGCCCCCCCCCCCCCATGCCCACCAGGTCCCAGGCCTTTGTCGATGCCAATGGGGGGCACACCCGCTACGCTACTGAGTTTGAATTCGGACGTGTGGGACCTTCTGAAAGCATTCTCAGCGTGGCAGATGAACACACATTGTGCAAAGACTCAATGTACCAATTTTCTCGATAATTGATCGATTCAGATCCGTTTGAATGAAAGGACAACATTCCAATAAAATCGCCAATTCCTTCAGTTTGCGTTTATTCTGTTTGTTTGTTTTTTGTTTTGTTTTCAGTATAGAATCCCTATACGAGAAATTAACCCATATCAGCCCATCGTCAGGCACTCATTCGATCGTCTCCTCTTTGCTTCAGTTTTACTGTCCTTTTATACGGTCCCATAGATTGACTACAACTCACGCCAACATGCAGTAGCTGCTCGGTCGCTCTAGTTCTATCTATTATTATGACAAGCAGTCACTCACTGACCCCATCAAACTATCGCGCTCACGCACGCATCTAACACCGAGTTTGCACAACAGCAGTAAGCTAGGACGTATACACGCAGGCTCTTAATTTGTCACTGATATGTGGCACCAGCACTAAATTTCATTTGATTTTTACAACAACCTTGTGGGACTGGAGGGATCAACAGTCATCAAAAATTTCTCCTGTCATATCTTTTGATATACCACTTAGTAACGTACATTTCAGTTTTAACTATCAATGTAATTAATTTTACCACCTACTTTTAACATAAAATATTATGCCTTTCTTACATATCTAATATAAACATTTGTTTGTACATGTAACAATACAAGATCACCTCAGGATATATAATTTGTTTTAGATATACTTCATGGAATTCATCATCCACCAAATTTCTTTTATCATTTATCAAATTGACAATTAGTCTTTAAAAGTATTTTAATATGAATTTGTACCATGCAGGACATCCAATGTATCGGGTCTTTTATGCGTCATAGACAAGAGCAGTAAACGTCTAAGCCTAGTCCTTTGCACTCAGCTACTGTGTTGATTGTATATGACATCAACTATATAGTTACTAAAGCAAGATATTCTCAAAAGGTTGAAGAAAATTAATTTTTTTAATCCTTTCTACAGCGTTTTTATCACCTCAAGCCCGCTCGATCATTGTCTACATGGTCAAAGCTGCTTTATGACGTAATTGTGGTCAATATTAAAAGATATTCCCTGCACTTACAGCTGTTTCTATTTGCTTTCCTAAGACAAAAGAATGCTTTTTTTAAATTGTCTCATAGAATGAGGTGTACTGATTTGACATTTTAAAATGAAAACCAAGCTGGGTGTTATCACAGGGAATAATTCTTTTCACTCTATATATTTTGCCTCACGTGTTCACCTTTACACGGCGGACATTAAGAGGACGACAAATGGGCAAGTGGAACAAAACACTGTATTATATATATATATCACAAACAATTACTACCCGCAGAACACACGATAGTTGTCACATGGCCGTTTTAAGCAGTTCGCGCAACCGGTCTGTACCGGGAGGGGGGAGGGGGAACTGGGATATGGAGAAGGACATACAAAACATACAAAAAAAGCATTTTAAAGATTAGTTCATTCATAGCGCTTCTTACTTTAAGCCATTCTTCCACTAATTTTAGCTTGGTTTAGTTCTTTTGTTTTACAGAAATTAAACTGCATGTTGGAACTGATGCTGTCTTGCAAAAAAATTACATCCAAGCAGCCAGAAAACTCAGTAACCTCAAATCAAATCTATGGATTAAGACTAGTCGGGGGCGGGAGAGACTGTAGTGAATACGACACAACTAACAATAATCATTTAGTACTAGAAACTAATAAAAACATACATCATACCTTCGTAGTCATGGTCATTATCCTCAGATCCATCAAAAAAAGTAATAGGACATGAAAGAGATGGCGCCTCATCTGGACGTTCACAACTGCTTGAAAGTAACATATGTATTGTAAGTAGGAGATTAAGTTGCAGATAATATGTATACGAGGGTTAGCAAAAAACAACTATAACGCATTATTGAATTGTTAACTGTAAATGTATGAAATACTGGTCAATATACTAAAAAGAATTTAAGTGGAAAAGGATAGTTACAAAACTAATTTAACAATATGAATTTTAATATGACACCAAATATTGGAGACAAGTATAATTTTATTGACAAATAAGTTCTTTTTCTTTACTTTTTAAAAAATGGCAATATTTATTTATTTTTGTGTATGCAGAAACAAATAATAAAGAACAATTTAAATGAGGACCGAGCGCTTAAATTATCGAGAGATAACTCCAACAAAGGTACTGGCAACGCTCACACATAGCCGTATGCAGACGAAAGTGCCCAAGGGAGCTTACCGTACCCAAACACGTAGCAAAGAGAGGGCCTTTCTTTCGGCCCTCTCTTTGCTACGTGTTTGGGTACGGTAAGCTCCCTTGGGTACTTTCGTCTGCATACGGCTATGTGTGAGCGTTGCCAGTACCTTTGTTGGAGTTATGCAGAAACAGTTCAAATTCTAAATTAAATTTTAAACTACTTTTTTTATTTTTGTAAGTTGTTCAGTTCCTAGTCTAGTACTTGAGTAGGGCCCGGTTTACGCGCTTCAAACCTGGTACTTTGAAATGCCATGAATTAAGCTCTTTTCAAGTGAACCAGCTCCGAACCGGTCCTGCTCAAGATTTTGGGCGGATAGAATGGCTTTCTATTTTTCCAAACTTTGAAACCTCACCCTGCCAGCCACTGTCAAGAATATCAGGGCAAAAGGTCAAATGATTCAGGCACGGGGTCAAGGCGACTATATGTCATGCAGCGTGTAAACGCTGGCACCTTCAAAGTTTGCTTTGAAACCACGAAAACTTTGAAACGTCTGAACCGGCATTAACTTCAAGAGTGTTGTTCGTGATCATTCATGGTGTTACTATTGTCAGGTCCTAGAGCGCTATCGGCTGCCTGCTGGGGTAACTGATGTCACTCATCAAGGCAATATGGCGGCTTCCATGTAAGGCCGATGAGCGGCATTAAAAGCTGTGTTGTAAGTGAACAGTTCTTTTGTAGCTTGAAATTTAGGGTTAAAAAGACTCACAACATAAATATTCATCAATTCAAGACAGGTTACTTCTAAGGTTAAGTTTTCCTTTAAGAAAATCTGCCCAGTTGAGGGAAGCAACTCGTGCTTCTAGAGTTGCGTCCCTTTTGGTCTAGGGGTTTTGTGCCGAAACCAGCAAGAAGCTTTTAATGATTGTCGTGCTACTTTATTAATTCTGTTCTGCTTGTGGTAGGAAGTGTGGTATAATGAAAGCTACATATACAGTAGTATGTACCATACAGAGGCATGGCAGTCATTCTGATCCACAGTATTTTCTTATTTGCTGCTGAATTGTTCGTTATTCAATATTTGTTGTGTCCTGAATGCAGTCACACCAAGAAGTCATTCAGAAAAAAAATTCACAAACACACACACACACTGTGACGTGACGAAAACTTAGTGTAAATTGTTGTAACACACACCTCAGAGTGATTAGTAATGGCAAATAAATTTTTGTTTTTGACTTGTCTGCAAATGCAAAGCAAACAATGGATCAATGCCTTAGTCTGTGACTCCAGACATTAAAATAAATCTGTAGTTCTGTTTAAAAAATATATATATATAGCAGTACAGCAAAAACCTTGGATGTTTAAATGTTACTGGGTTTTATAAATCATTCATTCGTTCATCAATTACATATTTTTTAATATACACAATGCCATATTTTATTAGGTAAAAACAATAATAAAGTTATTACAGTCACTTTTAAAAGATTACATTGTCATCTCTCAATATGAAAACTTTTATTATGTTATTTTATTATGTTACAATAGAGAACTGACAATTTACTGGAAATAATGAACTGACTGGCATGAAATTAGTTTTTTAAAAATTATGTCAGTGTTTAGCCTCTTATATGTTTACATATCCTAACTGCTTAAATGGATATGGGACATTTAGTTATACCTGTTTCATTATTCTTTTGCTATCTTTTTTTCCTTGGTTCAGAACTTCCTTCAGAAGCATGTCAAAATCGCTTTTCATTCACATTTGGTCTTTAGCAATCTATTCTTTTGGGGGGGGGGGGATTGGGAACTGTGAATAGAGTTGGCACAGCTATTCCAGTTTAAACGTTTTCTTTCATTGTTGGTCTACTAGCTGCTTTAAAAATGGTCACTACAAAGCATGCACCCCTTAGATCGAGTTTCAGTCGCTGAAAGATTCTCTAGGTCTTTTCTCCTGGCGTTGAAAATACCTTTATGAAGAAAATTAATAAAGTTAATTGGCAAATGGAGTTTAGAGATAAACACTATAGTATAACTTTATACGCTCGGTAAACACGTGAAACGTTTTTCCTTTAAGTTATGGTTTGCTTCTTCTGTTTGTACAATTAGCTCCTGAACAAAATGCCGAGGAATGTATTCTTTTAAATCTGGAAGCCGATACTGTACTAGACCTCGTGTTTTGCTCCATAACCCCTAGTCATGCTGGATAACTCTTCCCGGTGAAGAGTTATCGTACGCAACTGGGCAGACTAGAATAGCCCGAGTGAAGTATCTGTATATGTAAGGTCTGTGCGGACAGTGCTCGGAAAATGTTTTCGCTCAACGTCGAGAGCATTGCAAGTGTAAGTAGCCCTTTAGGTGCAGTTAGTGCCTGGTCTAAGCTTTAGGCCCTGTTTATACGCTTCAAAGTTGGTACTTGAAACGTGTTCTAAGCTTTGAAGCAGTCCCGCGGCGCAGTAGCTCAGAAAGCTCATAGCTCTGATCTAGCTTTTCTGGCCGCTTGGGGGCGTTAGCTTGCCACCACGCAACGGACACCTATAGCTTTTCTAGTTTCTGCGAAAATCTAGCTTTTCTAGCGTCTTTGCAACACGTACGCGCCAGGTAACATACGCCCCTCGGTCACACAGCGTGTCAAGGTTAGGGGATAGAGAGCTTGGTGGGAGAAGATGCACTCTAACAGTCTGGGGCTGGGCAAAGTGTGTTGGCTAGATGGAAACGGAGAGATGGGGAAAAAAAGAAAAATTCAAGACAGACAAGGGACAGGCGCTTTTGGAAAGGAAGTTTTGGCGAGCATGAAGTGGCAGGACGGGCTGATCGCAGTCACTGTGGCAGCCTGCGGCGCATGTGTCGGCTTTCCGCAGATTTGTCCAGCTGCATCTCACTGTTATGACGTCAATCCATTTAAATTTATAAGGTCACCAATTGTGTCGACCTGTTGTTTTTCGGATACGGAAGAGATAGGTTTTAATAATTTTTATACAGTATAAATTTTTACAAATTTCAAAAAATGTAAACACCTTTACAAATACAAATAATTAATTTACTTGCTCGTCTATAAGACAAGCTTAGGGATCATGAAGTTATTTAACACCAAGACACTCTCTGCAACCTCTCACACGATTTTGCAAGCCATGATACAGTCTTTTGCTAGCCGATCAAAGCATATATTGCAGCAGGTATAGGAGGGAGGAAGTTTCTATATTGCAGACTACATTCATAGTTATAACGTTTTTTTTCTCCCAGGCCGGGCGATTCGCCAAAAATCAGTTGGACATACAATTTGCCAAACTGATAACTTGCTGAACGAATTCTTTGGACGGACAGCTCCCCCACAAACGATTCCTTGACAATTATTCGCCGAACGGACGAATCGTCAAACTAGAAAGTGGAGAGGGTGAGTGAGAGTGTTCACATAAACATGCACTTCGATCGCCTCATTTCTCTTTCACACACACACACATTAGGCAGAGAAACTGCTGTCGTGAAATAGTATAATTTAGGACTAATATCACCATATGTACGGTTCTTCCGTAGCTTCAAATTGGAGCAGGCAATTAATATGCCTGTATTCTAAAACAGTTGTTTATATTTACCTATGTAACTGGTTGTGTAGAGGAATCATGCACTGTAATAGCTTGTTTAATATAAAATGCATTATTTACGCATATCATTGATTATATACCCAGTCCATACATTGTATAATTAAATAAATCAATATGTTAACATTCAACTCAATATTTAGATGCAAATGAATTCTGTGCATAAATAATTGTATTATTTGCAGGTAATGATTTTCTTTGTGGAAACAAGTCATTATTTAACAAATAATTCTTATACTCCAGGCGTGAACACAGCTCACCCTCCAATTGGGTCTCTCAGGTTCGGATCCTGTTGTGTAGCCAAGGGCTAGGTTATGTATGGTCAATGCAGAATGTTTGCAACTACCATTATTTTATCGCTGCAATGAAAAAAAGACTCATGGACTGTTACTGCCCAAAGTGGCATGAGTCACTTCTATCATAGTTCTTCTGTATAGTTGAGTGTGAGCAGTGTGAGGGCCGTTATGTCGAAGGTTTGTACCACTTTTTATTAGTCTGCCCAAAATACACTGCTTTGAGGAATAGATATATACCACTGTTTTACCATAGATTCCCCAATCGACTTTAAGTCCACCTTTTGTGTATGAACCTCAAAGGCAAACTAGCCCACAAGGTCGCTCTGTACATCTCAGAATGTTTTAAAACAAGATTGCTGTAACTCTGCTAGCAAAGCGTTTTGTTTCCCCGGGCATATTGTGTAGAGCTGTTTAACTACCCCCCATCTGTACAGCACACCCCCTATAATGTGATGTGTATTACTTCGTTGTTGATATGGGCCAATGGCCTTCAAAAAAATGAATAAACTATTATTATTATTATTATTATTATTATTATTATTATTAAATAATTCTTATTTACTTCAACCATGATAAAATGTGGCTTCAAAATATAGAATGCATTATTTACGTAAACCATGAATTAGCCAAATCACTCAATGTATAGTTAAATAAATCGATGGTTTAGCGTCCTAGTTATTATGCGTACATAATTGGATTATTTATCAACCAAGCATTATTTACCAACACCATTATATATATATAGCTAAAAAAATCGATGGTTTAGCACCCAAGTGGTTATTTAGAAACTTAATTAAGCGAGTTGTTTTCATAAATGATTGTATTATATTTACTTCAACCAATGCATTATTTACGTAAGCCCGCAAACCCGGGCAGACGCTTTCGAAAACTTAAAACTAGAACAGCTCGCTTTCGCAAACTCCTTCTTTCCACAGGCTGCTCTCTCTCTCTCGGTTAACAACTAGCCAGTCAAGCCTCGCTGTCTGTCTAGCCCTCCTTCCTTGCCAGTTGCACTCAACATGGCAAAACTCAAAGAATCCCTGTGTGGGGGGGTGGTGGTGGGGGGCGGGTATGTGTGCGCCTGCAGCATTGGCAAGGGTGCTGTGTGCGGGTGCGGGTGCACGTGTATGGGGAAGTGTGCCATTGATCTATTCTATTTTAGGATTTGACTGTTGTTCTGTGATACCAAGAAAAAGTCCTATGCTTCATGCATGTGGGAAATAAAGTATTATCTTATCTTAGTATTATAAGCCAGATCATGCAATGCATAGCTAAAAAGTCGATGGTTTAGGATCCAATTACATGTAAATAATGTTATTCTTAAATAATTGTCTTATTTACTTAAACCATAAAAACGGCACCCTAAGAGCATTAGAGTGTGTGCTTCGTCCGTGCGAAGTGTGCATGAAATGTGTTCTCACGCGTTAAAAATCTACATTTATTTATTATTATGCAAATCAGTTTTGATCCACAGGTTCACTGAGACTTGAACATGATTTCAAGAGTTCAGACATGGACTCTTTAACTGCCGAAAACATCCACAGATGTAGATTTTGTGGCTGTTGAATACCGGCGACATCTGTGGATGTCGTGAGAATTGGAAATTCTCGCATCCCTTGCACAATCCCTCACTGTCCCTTAGTCATTTTCCTGCTGTCGAGCCCATGCGCCACATCTACTGAAGCTAAGTCTTTTTCTTTCTTCTTCTTTCGTTTTTTCGTCGTGTTTGTGTCGTCCTGATGAAGGGTTGGTGCCCCGAAACATGTAGATTGTCTTTCTTATGTCTTAGCTTGGTCCAGTTCCCTTGTTTTAAATTTAAGAAAGGTTTTTCCTCCAAGCGGCAGTCACTTGTTTTTCTTGTGTATTCATAGTCAAAGGGGAAACAACCTTAACAGGCTAAGCTACTAATCATTTCTGTTTATAAGGCTGTTTCCCTTTGACTATGAATCAATGCTGGTTCAGAGAAACACGGATTTCGGGAAGGTGGGTTACGTTTGAAAACGGCGCATACACGGCAACACACAGGGCGCATTCTTGCAATAGTGGATTTCAGTTAGCCCATTGCTCTTGGATTGTAACTAATTTTAAGAAAACGGGAACGATTAATAAAGACTTTATTCAGCACATGTTTACATTTAAAAATCAATTTATTTCTTAGCGCTTAGGGTTTTTGTGATTTTTAAGCATGAAGCTTTAAAAAAACACCAGAATGGACGGCCAATTAAGTTCGTTCAAATATGGCCGGCAACTGAAGAGATTAATATACAAGGAATGTTTCACTGGAAAACATTAGGAAATTGGGCTCTGTTGCTTGAGAGCACTGGAGACTCTCCTCTTCGTTTACAGATAGTCTACTGCATTTGAGGCTGTGACGGGTTAAATTGAGGCTTGCTGACAGCTCCCGCGCCGGAGATTTTAGCTGGGAGTACAACAGCGGTAGTGATGACATGTCCAGAAGGACCAAGCTACGCGTAGTGGCTTAGTCTAGACCAGAGTGTAGCTTTAACAATAAGTTCATGAGAATCACCGTGGGATTCATCATCGAATTGTTTATATTATGAAGAAACAGAAGACGGAGGAAAAGATTTAATCCATTATATTTTTAGACATTTTCCCCGGAATTTTGTGAAGAAAGGTGTTGTCCACCTCAGCGACACCGATCATGATGAAAAACCCAATGAAAACAACGCACTGATATGCACAGAGTTGTCATTTTCGTTTGTTTAAATGTTGTGTTTTTATTACTAGCGTAATCGGTACACACCAGCAAAAATAAATTCCCTGATGTGTACGTCAACTTACAAAAGTATTTTTAGGTTCGGGCGGAGGCTAGCATTCAGCACACACCCTTCCCTTCCTCCCCAACTGCGAAAAGAATCGAAATCGGGGAATAACAACACAAAAGATAGATGATTTATTTAAGACAATTACCAGTTAATAAAAGACCTATATATTTTCCCCCAACCCCAACACGACTTATATTCTACCCAATTTACCCGCCATCTCAATAGAACCAAGCACGCTGACCGTCTAGCCACTAACCATGCCGTAACACGATGCGAAGGGAAGAGACTAAACTAGAAAATAAAATGGTGGGGAAAAAAGAGAAAAAAAAGAAGTAAAAAGAAGGTGGGAAGGGGAAATAGAATGGAAAAAGAAACGTAAAGGGAATGGTGGCCTAAAAACGATACCAAGACCAGGTAAAAATATACGGCCACGATATAAATCTGATACAACAACGATGTAGCAAAGCTTAGAGTATTTGCCCAATAGTGCACACTGTCGCAATCTGAATATATTATAGGTCGCAGACAGCATGACTTAAAACTGCCATCAACTAGAACCAAATCTCGATTGAAACCACATTAGTTACAACACAAGCATCATGCATCAATCGAAAGGGGGTACCAAATATCAGACACTCTACTGCACAACAGTGGACAATTCAAAGTATATTTTGCAACTCAATTCATTCTGATAAACCCTAAGCTTGCTTAAGAGGCACAGAATAAAGTTACAAACCACGTGGGGATTTACTATTTGCGGCCATGTTGCAATCGCATACTGGTTTAAAAACACTGCTCATTTTCGTGGTTCACAGGACCAACATTCAGAATCAAACATGGCTGTACATCTCTTGCCGATCTTTTTTGCTTTATTACACTAAAACAAACAATTAAATCAGTTGATTTTTGAGGGACTACTTCTCTACATCCGCTGCCTGTACCCTGGCATGTTCAGCACGTAAAAGCTCTAATTCACTGGAGCCAATCAAATGACGAGCTCTATTTAGGACGTGTAAAAAGCGGAGCCAATCAAATGGCGAGCTATATTTCGCAGGTCTTTCCGGGGGCGGGGGGGGGAGAGGGGGATGTTTCGGGAGGGGGGGTGGGGAAGGGTAAGGGTAAGGGGTGGGGGAGAGGGGTAGGGGTTAGGTGGGGGCTAGGGGAGGGGTGGGGTATAAGCAGTAAAGATCTTCCAGGAAACTGCAACGTTTTCAATGGCGACTCTAAGAGATTAGCACATTTTACGTAAGAGTGTATTTTGATTGGCTCCAGTTTTTCTGCGCTTTTTCAAGCTGTTTCCCTTTGAGTAAAACTTGATCTGTAGGGGAGACGACTCCCGCTAATCTAGCAGGCTGTGTCCCAGCATAGCAAACGAAACATTTTGGTAAACCTGTCCGCAGGGTTACACTAGTAATTGTCAATATTCTTCGTACTCCTTATGATCTATCTAAACTGTCGATCAGAATCGACGGAATAAAAATCATTGACTTGTATAACAATACGCGTGCCGGGTGCGTGTATAGCACGTATATGTCGTATGATTTGGAGGACAGGTTAATCGTGGTAACGATGAAATTGCTCGCTACTAGTCATGTGGCGAAAGACAAGGCATGGATGCATAATGGGACTGACCTATGGCGGACTAGCCACGTGCTGGGGGAAGTCCGAAAGACGATATGGCGCACGTGAGCCGTACTGGTAGGCGAGTCGTGTTAATCGCTGGAAGGTAATTGGCGGCCTGCGATTAGCAACCGCCAAGATGGCTGAATGATCGGGAAACCCAGGGATGTTGACCAAGTTAGTCAAATGTCGACCTCGAGCGTTGAGGATAATGGCGCAATTACCCCGCTCGAGTGGGACCAAAACCACAACATAAATCTGGCAGTCAGAGTGTAGCTAATCGCTAGCGCTGACGGGAGACTCACTAATGAGGGAGGCTCGTTAGAATATTTCGGATGCCTCTCACTGCCGGCGACTTAAGCATGACAGGCTTTGAGAGGACCAAGAGAGAGAGAGGGGGGGACACACACAGAGGGTCCCTTCGGGGAGATACCTCTGAGACTCAAAGAACGGGCCAAGGACGGGCCTAGGACGGGCCTGGGAAGGCGGAGAAGGAAGCATGGGAGGACGATAGAGGAAGCCGGCCCGAATGCCCTCATGGCGAAAGTTTGCTCGTCCTTAAAACCTCTGGCAGCGGCGAATGGCTGGGCAGCAGTCAAGAGATGGAAGGCGTAAGCACATTGCCCGAGCGTCTGGTGCACGAACACCCGCAACTGCTAGTGGACGAAATCATCGAGCCGAAGGCAACACTGCGGGCATGGATCATGGCCGGCCAGTGGAAGGAAGTATTGCTTGAGCTGCTCCTCGAGGTGGCCAGATGGTATCAGGAAGACGACCCACCCTCTCCGCTACAGATAACAATTGAACTGTAAGATGTGGGAGGTGACTAGTTTCATATTGTAACGGTCGCCCACAAGTCATCCCCCGATCAGTCAATAGGACGGCGAAGATGAGAAACTGATAAGCAAAGTATAGGCAAGTTAGAAACTGGAGAAGACATTATTCGAGAGACAGGTCCAAGAGAAAACCACTAGACTATCAAGATTAGAGAAGTAGCGTTTAGATGAACCGCCGGGCCTCCGCCAATTATTCATTTTTCTTCTTAATAAACTTTGTCGTTGTCATCGGGGTACGTTGTCGTACGAACGCGAGTGACGCGAGGAGGCGTGACACTTGTGGACACTATCAGCGGGTAGACGTTTCCTTTTTTTTAAACCATGCCAGTTGTAGGCAGAATATAAAGGAAGTATTTATAGGAATTTCTAACCCACGATAAATCATTGAACCAATGATGGGTTATCTACATTGCTCCAAGGGTGCAAGGGTGAACAGATTTAAATAGTACTGGTAGTGGTAATACAGGTTCAGAACAAATGTGCACGCAAACGGGACTATAAGTTCCAAGCAGCAGATATTTTAAAATACACATGAGTGAGATATGGAAGTACCCTTGCATAAACTGCATGTTTATTGTCCTCCAACTTTAAAATTCACTGAACAAACTTTTTTGTTGTTTTTCTCGCGTACCTGCCTTTGGTTTAAATCTTTTCTTTTAGTTGGCACAAACCAGTTCCACCCTGGCCAAGGAATGAAATGATATCTTTATCATTTATAGATCATTCCGCTCCTAAAAGATTTTGCAATCAAACACCTGTGGAGCACACCTTGAATGCATGCACACGCAAAGGAACTTTCAAAAATTGTACTCCGAGTATAAAGTCATCACAAAAATCGCATCACTGTTTCTGCGTGCCAAAGTCGGAGGGGGAAGACGCTTCCACTGTTCACTGTGCGTCTGGTTGTACCAGGTATGGAGCTATTTGTGGTTGTGTAGTCGTTATTGTTAGCGATCGCGTTGTGTGGTCGTTATTGTTAGCAATCGCTTCGTGTAACGCACTATGCTGTAGACTAGTGATGACGAAATTGCGTGGTGCCGTCATATGTTTCCCCCCGGCAATGTAAGAAATGGGGACTGATGTATTTGTAATGTTTTATATTAAGAGATCTCATTGTTCAATCTTTTTGTTAAATTGAAGGTTAGGCCGGGATGGGTTGAGGGTGATGTAAGTTGCGGTGGATTTCGGAATTGTCCCGCACACGTGTTGGGGCGCTAGGGCGCCGCCATCTTGGCCACCACGTGGTCGCTTATGGGGTTTGTTCCCCCATAGTGTTTGCATATTCTTTTGGAGGCATCTAGCTGTAAACTGCCGTTTTGATGTTGATGCATTAGCTTTGTGTATTGCGGATGTTGCAACCTGAAACTAATTTTCAGGTCGGTCTCTGTTGCAGGCCACGTTCTCTTTTCTCTTTTTTCTTCCTTCTTCCGTTTCGTTTTCTCCCCTTTCCTTTCTTTTCCTTTTCCTCTATCTTTATCCTTATCCCGGGGTTTTAGAAAGGAGAATAAAAGTTACTGATTATACTTATTGGTTTCTGTATTCTTTTAGTCAGTAAGGCCAGAATCTGTGTGTGTGTGAAGCGCTATAGCCTCTGCCAGAACCATAAATTCTTTTGTAACTTCCAACGGCGCACACTGGTAAATTTGGTCTTTGCCATTTGGGCCACGTGTGGGCCGGTTACACTACACACACATACTGCCTATAAAATATCGAAATTTAAGCACACAACTAGCAGCTGATATCGACAGATTCATAATAATCACTCTAAATGCGCTTTAGTAATTGGGTTGTTATTTGATGGGTTTTGTAGTTAGGTGATTGGCGCCCGTCGTCTGCTAACGTACTTCGTGACACGGTGCGATTGGATTGTTGCTTTAGTGGCCGGCTAGCGCGTTAGCAGACGATGGGCGTCAAACACCTTCATACCCAATGAGTAACAACAATAGCTAGACATACAAAGGGACATATTAAGGGATTATCATTAATCCATCAATGTGTAGCTTCTATTTGTGTACTTAACATTTACACATATAAATTTTGATCAACAGAATCGGTTTAGGTAAGGCGCTGCTGAGGGCCGCTTGGCACCGACAGACATCGCTGGCCTCGATTTCGTAAATTCAGCATGTAAAAGCGCTACACTGGAGCCAATCAAATGACGAGCTCTCTTTCGGATGTATAAAAAGCGGAGCCAATCAAATGGGGAGCTCTATTTCGCAGATCTTTCGGGGGGAGGGAGCAAGAGGTGGGATGTTTCGGGGGAAGGGGGGGTTAGGGGAGGGGCGCAGGGGGTTATAGGCAGCAAAGATCTTTCAGAAAACTGCAAGGTTTTCAGTGGTGACCCTAAGAGATTAGCATATTTTACGTAAGACTGTACTTTGATTGGCTCCAGTTTTTCTGCGCTTTTTCAAGCTCAATTGGCATGTCTATATTATAGAATTCATTCTTTAGCTGCAGCTTTCAATTGTATATAAAGAATAAATTCTTTAGCATTTTCTGCACATAGTATAGATAGAATAAACTGTCTTTATAGAATTACAATGGTCTAAAATTATAGAGTGAATTCTAAAATTATAGAGTTAATTCTATACTTATAGAATGCATTCGTTAGTTATAGAATTAATAAATGTATATTTTTTACGCGCGAGAACACATTTCATGCACACTTCGCGCGGACGAGGCACATAGACACTCTAATAATGAAAACAGCGAACATACCCACACAGAGGGAGAGATGAACGTAATACTGACCAACAGTTTAAGATACAGATCGTCCGTCATTCACAGGTGGGTAGAAAAATATCATAAAAGAGGATGAACAGAGAAAGTTTTAAGTTAATGCAGACAGACAGGCGCGGGGTCAGTCAAGGTACTTGCAGAAAAGATAAGTTTTTAAGTTTCGTTTGAAAGTCTGTAGTGATGGGGAGTGGCGAATGTTGTGGGGAAGTGAGTTCCACTGGGTGGATGCCGAGAAGGTGAACTTGCGCTGTCCATATGTTTTTGTCCTGATGCGGCCCGTACTGAGAGAATGCGATTGTCTGAAGAGGAGCGGAGCTGTCTCGCTGGAGTGTATAGATTGTAAGAAGCTCTGAAAAGTAGATGGGGCATGCACCGGTGAAAAAATTAAAACAGAGAGTAGACAACTTGTAGTCGATGCGAGCCTGAATAGGGAGCCAGTGCAGAGTGCGGAGGAGAGGTGTGGCATGGTCTGTTTTGCGCGCTTTCAGGACAAGGCGAGCGGCCGAGTTTTGAAGTTTCTGTAACTTCTGTAGCAGATATAGAGGACAGCCGGCTAGCAAGGAATTGATTCTATAGTTATAGAATGCAATTCTTTATAAACCATGAGCATTATATCCATTCCCCTCTTGGCGCCCCATACTTTTGCTTGCAGCGCTGTGATCACGCCTTTTGGGCTGTGGAGATATTTATGCACTTAAGAAATTTGTACTTTACTTATTTACTTAAGTCAGCGAGATTTGTATAGGTCATATTGCAAAGATGCGTATCTGCCCTCTGTATTAGTAGTTTATGACAACTTAAAAACACTTACACAATCTGATTTACGATGGTGAAGTCGGCTTTTAATGCAGGAAGGATCAGCTTAAAAAGATCCTGGTTCTCTAAAATTTCTGGAGGTGTGCCACCTAAAATGAAAAAAATTTGAAATTTTCAATTATCATAAGCAGGGTGTAAACTGCTTCTGATCAATAAAGCTATATACAACTAATTGATATTCAATGAATATGCTGGAAGGATATTCCACTGTCAGATCCATTTTGTAGCTTTACTCTTGCAGATCTAATCCTTCAACTTTTGAGATAATACAAACAATAGTAAGCTAAGTAGCATTTAAAAACAAATGGACTTCCCGACGCACACACACACACACGTTTTTTGTAAATTATCCCTGACCCTCCCTAGACCACCTCTAGGAGTTAAGGTGTCCTCTTCCGAGGCGGGAGGCTGGTGGATCGAACCCCGGCTGAGGCATACCTATAAGACTTAAAAATCTAGTACCTGCTCTGCTAAACACCTGGCAGGGAACAGTATAAGGACTGGTCGGCCTGGTATGAAAAATTCTTGTTCACACCTGGACTATGGGCCCATTTCTAACCAAGGAAAAGGCTTGGGAAATATACATCACTAAGGATGACTAAATTTTATAGCTTCTTATAGCTACAATGGACGTACTTTGCTGTGGTGTGCATCGCTGAATGGCACAATTGTGGCCCATGCAGCTGAAGACAGGTGGTTCGATTCTCATACTTGCCTTTCGTCTCCCCAACTTTTTTTAAACTACGTATTTCGAGGTGGGGTAAGGGATGGGTAGGGATGGGGTTGGAGTTTAGGTAGCGACTTGTTTACCGAAAACAGCTCCGTATCTGCACTGTACCACTATCCGAACTAATAGTAGTACTAATTTAGAGTACTACTCAGTACTTACTATTGTGTAGCACGCTAAAATATCACAGTATAAGTAGTGCTAGTACAATATCATTACATTTTGTACGTATGTATCCTATTGCCGATGTTTTTTTGTGTGCAAAATTCCAGCAACAGTATGACTTTTGGATTCTGGTTTACTCAATCACTCGTGACGTATGAGGTAGTTCCCAAGCGTTTCGACTTGCTGGGACTCTGTCTCCTAGTATAAGTGTGAACAATTTTGTGCCTGGGGTGGTGTGTATGAGAGGTCTTAACCCCGAGTTAAGTAGACTCCTCGTTAAGGCGAAAGTCTTGACGCCAAAACGGCAAAACTCGCTGTGCATGAGAGGTCTTGAGTTGCAATTCTGGTCTTGAGCTCAAGACTCCTCTCCCCGTCTTAAAACAAGACTTGACTCGTAAACGGCCTTAACCTGCATGGCAGATAGTGGCTTGGTATGGGGTTTTTCATAATTAGATGCGCGAAACACATGCGCGGCAAATCCTGAGGTGTCAGAACTTCCGCTCTAGGCACTTCACTATGGCCGAAGCACAATAGTGTTGCAAAATTGCTCCCGAAATCTGCAGTGGGTACCACATATTATTTATTTATTTATTTATTTATTTATTTATTTATTTATTTGAGATGTTAAAGCGCACAGCGCAGGTTCTGGGCAAAAAGAACGGGATCGTGGATACAAATATTTCGCCGATAAATATATATATTTAACGTGCATGATAAGTTGACGGGTGTCTCGTTCGTTGATAGATCTGTGTAGCAGTGCAAAAACGTTAATGATACCAATGTTGTTTTGCATAAAAGTACACTGTTAAAATGTTTTTTGACTATCATACAAATATATATCTAACAGTATAAAGACAGAGAAATTATTACACGGTAAAAACGAGGCGGGGGAGTTCGGCAGGGAAAAATTTTGATTTAGGTGTGGCTAAACTGAGGGACTACACAACGTACTAACGTCTTCAGTGCTTTTCTCATTTGGAAATTTTAAATACGTGACTCGTAGCTAGTGCACAGCGCCTGTGCGCACACTGCACGTACACAATTCTATATATGTGGGCGTATGTGGACTGCGGATGTGAGCTTCTGTTGGTGCATTTGTGAAAGGGGGATGGGGTAGCGATCTGTGTGTCTTATCTATGTATTATCCGTCACATTGCGCGAATGCGTGCGAGCGCTGCGAGAAAACTTGATAATTTGGTTTGGCGCATTACAAAATATATTGTATGTCACGAGTTGGGGTCTGATGGGTCAAGGAGATTACACCATAGATTCTAGGTGTGACCCATCCAGAGCCCTCCGGCCTTATACAAGCCGCCATCTAGCCGCTCACATCATCACCAGCCCAGGTTAGGTTCCTGTTCACACTTCTGATCAGGGGTGCTGGCTCTAGAAGCAAGGGGCAAGGTGTTACTTACCCTAATGCACAGCTGGGAAGGGACCTTAGCTCTAGAGCAGGTGTCATGCTGGCCAGGTGTGGATTAGTTGGACAGGGGAGGATTAGGCATCAGGAGGAATCCACTGACGCGTAGTAATGAGCACTAGGGACTTTAATGTAGCCGAGAGGTGTAACCTGCCAGGAAGGGGAGGGAGTAGGTACGTCCAGTTAGGGGCGTGTCAACGGCACGTGTCTTAAGTAGACCAGCTGCATAGGGCAAGGGAATCTGCGAGGGTGTTGGATCCTTCCAGACTGGTGTGTGACTCTTGCATGTGTTCCTCTGCTGTGGGAAACCTCTACGCTGACCGGACGAGGGGATAACTCCAGAACGTAAAAGAGGGAGATCGAAGACCCGCGGACAGACAACCGTCTGAAGCAAAAGGCAAAGATCCAGCCTTCGAGGCTGTCTGTTACCGAGCTCGAGGAGTGAGCTCAAAGGGCTGTGTGTCAGCCTTGGGAAACGTCATATCCTCTGTGGCGTGTGTGAACGTCAGCATCGAAGTCTGCTGTTACGTGGAAGTGTTCAAGAGGTTTTCAGGGTATCTACTGGTGAACATATCCAAGGAAGGAGCGCTGTCCTGCAGACTATATGAAGCATTCGGGAACGAGTGTTATGTGAGTGTTGTTCATCACGTGGTCATTCCTTTCTCGTATGCAAAGATGAGTTTAAGGTACGTGATTTATCATTGTGTTTCACTGCGAGGCGGGTGGTGTAGGGTGGTATTAGATGTTATTGTAGACCTAGCTCAAACAGAAGGAAATTGCAGGACGCCTAGAATTTAAACGAGTTGTAACAGATATTGTCTAAATTGTAAATACTCGGTGTTTATATCAACAATACATTCTCCTTTTTTTTTGTTTTCACTGTATTACGGCATTTTGTGGTTCTTTATGGGAGACTGTAGGTGGTGGGGGCTCGGCCATATGATTGAGAAGTCATATTAGTAATACAGTGATAGTTCCACCTACGCATATGTCACCCTCTTGATGGTGGTCGTGTGAGCGAGCAGAGGAGACGACCCGTCAAGAGGAAAAGAAAATCTCGCAGTGGTAACATTGTATTATTGTGCTAACTCTATTGTGTCTTGTATACTGCTCAATCAACGTATAGCTACTTTTTTTCTCCATGCAGATACTCCTTTCTACAGTCGCACCAAATCCTTACGAAGATGGTTGCCGTCCAGCAGCTCATTTTTTTATTTAAGGCAGGACAAAGAAATAGATGTCTATTTTTATTTTCCTTTCTACTTTATAATGCTGTTTCACTGTATACATTTTTGGCAATTACTTGAATTAGCGCTTTACACTGCAGACTGGTAGATGTGTGCCATTATAATTGTTCACCGCTCAATAGCAACTTAGACGAGGGAAAGGCAGTAACCTAGCAAATTGTAGCAGATTTTTTTCCCTTGAATTTGCTGAGAAATTGCACTATTACTTGACAAATATCTAATCACACGCGCTGCAATTGGATTTCAGCATTGCCTCAAATGGAGCTATGACAGTTAACGGCTCGTAGTGATCACTACAGTAGATTTCCTCCTATACGACCTCCAGTTTTGNNCCGTCTCATCTATGCGACCCAATAATTTTTGACCGTATATTATTCCTAAGTAAAAGAACCCTTGTTTACGACATTCTCAGTGCTCCGACCAACGACCGGCATGCGGCAGCCGCCGAACGACTTTCGGCAACTTTCCGACATTAACAACAATGGCTGCTTTACGCAAACGAAAGGTTCTTACATTAGAAGATCGATTTAAAGTTATAGCAAGGAGTGAAAAAGGTGAAAAGTGCATCTCAATAGCAAAATCAATCGGGGTTGGAAAAACCCAGATACAAAATATTATCAAAGAAAAATCCGCCATCAAAGAAAGAATTGATGGAAAGCGAGGAGAACGCTGAAAGAAAAACGTCGAAGATAAGTCTGGGTCTGGTTCTGTGACGCCAGAGTTAGAAATATTCCAATCACTGGAAAGTTGATTCAAGAGACAGCCCTGTGTGTTTCTGTAGAAGAAGGCTTGGATGATTTTGTGGCATCAGTTGGATGGCTTCGCCGGTGGATGGTAAGGCGAAATGTTCATCGGTCCTGCTTGAGTGGAGAAATAAAACATTGTTGAGGACTACTGATTTTGATTAAATTAATTGCCTACATGTGTCATTGTGTGTGAACAAAGATGTTTGTTAGTTTTTCATTGTTTTCATGATGCAGCAGTTACATGTACATGTACTATGTTAACATGTGCGCAGAAGCTGTACCAAAGCAAGTCACCGTTATAAGACCACTTTCCTCTTATAAGACCCAATTTTTTTGCAATTTGAAAGGTCGTATAAGAGGAAATCTACTGTATAACTGTGATGTACGTACGTGGTTCTTGTGCGTTTGTTTTCACCAAATTTTAAGAAAAAGATAATTATATTATTCTGATTATGAGATGGATATGGCAATGGAAGTAAATACAATTAAAATGACTGCATCTTGATCTCATAGCACAGCAAACTCTCGAAGTCAGTGTAGACAGCGCTCCTCATCTTTAAAAAAAAGGGATGCTTCTTCTCTGCGAATTTTCACGAGCCACAGGTTCTGGATTTTTTAATTTTTGTGAAATTAATGGAAGGATAAAGTTAGGCACTTGTAACTTATTACAGTACACTGAGATTTCTTAGTAACAAAGCGCTGACGTATAAGTGCAGCTACGCTACATACAAAAGAGAGTCAGCTGGCAAGGCCGGAAGTTCGCTCACCTCTGTCACGGAAACGACCCCCCACTATAGTGTTCCCATGACAAGCAGATAAAAACTTTTAACTACAAAATGGCGACATCTCCATTCACTGTCTCCCAGTGTTGCCATAATGTAGCAAGTCTAGTAGAACAGCGCATTGCTAAACACAGATTAGTTCATTCATTCAGAAGTTGTAGTAAATTCCCATGCATTTTACATGCCACACACGATCTTTTATTAAAGGGCTTTCTTTTAAACAGTACGTTCTTTACTTTCTATACATGAATATCTAGGACAACTTGACCCCAACGCACTTATTTCCCGCGGTTTTTTTTT
>SMGT01008240.1:38373-70836 GCA_004794575.1 Lanistes nyassanus | reverse complement strand
TCTCGTCTCTATCTGATCTTGTTTCTGTGTTTTTGTCCTGACGAAGGGGTAATACCCCGAAACTACTGATTGTGGCGTTCAATGTAGCTTGGCTCAGTCCTTTTTGTTAGGTTTATTTCCAAGCGGCAGTCACATATATTCCTTTCGTTTTTTAAGACTTGTTTCTTGAAAGGGAGGGAGAGTAGACGTTAAGTAGATCATTATGCGTCAAAATTTGCCATATATCTCTCCAGCAATACAATTATCTCTGCTCACTTTTTTCTAATGTATAACCCAGCCAAAACATTACCAAAATCTACCGATTACAACATTTTACAAATATATGGGATTTCTTAACTTTGTTTCTTATCTTTGTCTTATGAATAGCGCATTTTATATTGAGGCTTGCAAGTTACTGTTGGTCACCCTATGATAGGGCCTGTCTTAGCCTCTCGTTTCAGCCTTCTTGGGTCGGGTGGCATGAGTGTGGTATCTGCTTCTCCGGTAATAAGAACGGTCACAAAGTTTGTTTACCCTGTGTATTTTTCGTGTACCTTTAAGTATGGATAGGAGACACAAAGGCTCATGCATTCCGCCTCTGGACGAAAACATGATTCGTAAGAAGTATGCGAGAATATTTTGACTTTATTGTGTTAAACGTCATGTATGCCACACGCACATATCTAATGAACCAGTAAGCCGGATACCGGCGTAGCGTCTGTTGACGCTCAAGCCGGAAGCAAACTTTCCGCACGTTACTAATGATTCTGTGTGCGTGGAAGAAAACCAGACGGAAACTCTATACTAGCTTGTTGCTGGCAGCGTTGCTTACTCCCTGATAAGAATTTGTACAAAGGAAATATATACGTAATATATTCCACATATGCACGTTTATACACGCACAATTTTATTATAAAATACGCTGCAGACAGCAACGCTTTTCCATGAATGCGACATGCAAGATAAATATCGATCTTTTCATATTATCAGTAACTAACAAACACATACATTAAAGGCTCTTCGCCAATAATGTGACAAAATATCGCTTGTGTGACCGGGTGTTGGTGAAAAGTTTGTGAGAACGCATTCCTTAAAATTAAACTCACTTGTCTGAGTACAGGAAGCACAGAGGTGGGCCAGCTCCATCTGAGTGTCTCCATGACACGACTCTCTCCCCGTCGCTGAAAATCAGTGGGTGTGTTTTATCCCAGCGCGACAGAAAGTGCTGGCAACGGGCTGTCGCCGCCTGCCCGTCTAACGTGTTAACGCCACACATCAAACATAACAGGAGGAACTGGGGAAGACGCGACAGAACCCTTTCTTGCCTCGCGCTGTACCGACATGTCGGGGAAGCAGGGGGTGGCCGACTGGGCATCGTTTCCTTCGAGCAAGGGATCAGGGATTCGGAGGCTCTGTGGCTCAGGGGGCTGGATCAAACTGGGCTTGTGCCTAGGGCCACCAGGCTGGAGTTCGCGTGCTGCGTCTGCTGAAACGTGAAGCGGCGCCCGAAGACAGCCCCCTGTCTTTCCAAAGTCTCAGACGAGGTCTGTCATCGTGTTTTAAACACGAGTTGCCACTTTCGAACCTCCTTATTTGCATACACCCCCTCAGCTTATGCGTGGAGGAGCTAATAGAAGTTCATTGCCATGAGGTCGAAAGTGAGGGATTAGGCTGGCGGCTAGCAAACAGGCACGCTGCCCCCTCCCGCCCAGACACAGAGATCGACGCAAGCATCAACATATGTATATGCACACAGACAGAACGAGGAAGAGAAAGGGAGAGAGTCTGTAAATAAAAACAGATAAACTCACAATGCAAATTCACTCAAACACCAACAAACGCGCATGCGTAAAACCAGCGCCTGTACAGGGAAGCAACGACTACACAGCGGCGTGTCAGGACATACACATGCACATAACGAGCCTGTATTTAGTGCTTTCTACATCGACGTTCATTCTAAAACAAATTTTAATCAAAGTTTAGTACATGGAACTTGAAAGTATAATTTATTATTGTTTATATACACAGTTATTAACTATCGATAGCGTAAGAAACACATTACGAACTACTAATAATTATGTACTTAACACTAATATAGACACTAATACAGATTAATTTACGTTTGGCGTAGAGGTGACCCTTCTCTGTCAACATGTTTCTCAAAATTACAAATTCCTCTTAATGGCTGACAATGAACCACTAGCCTGTTGACGATGGGCGGGTCACACTTCCTGAGGTGTGCATCGTAGAAGTACCTGAAAAAGCGTACGGACTTCCCCAGCAAATCTATTCTAGTGGGCGCGTTGTTGTGAAGAACGTGTCCGGAAAGTTGATGTAGTGTGGCTAATGAAAATTAAGCAAGCCGGTCTGCATGTGCAGTAAGCGCGAGTTGTCGTTCACGCATCCGCGCAGGCAGATATCCACACGCGCACACACACATACACACACACACCTTACACGACACCATCACGCACAGTAAATTATTACACACAGCCGGATCTGGAGCAGCATGCATGGCGCAGCCACGTCATGACCAAGAAACACGTAATCCGTCTGGTGCTTTTATGTTTATGACAGACATTTATTGGCGAGGCTTTGCGTCATAAATTCCCAAGAGCTCGTGCATGTCAGTGGTGAGGCGAGTTTTACAAACACCAAAGACGAACGCGGTGAGGGGCGCTATGCAGCGACATTCAGAACTTACTAACACGTGTGTGGAGCGCCCTGTAGCACAGCGGTAGATAAAGGCAGTAATAGGTGTGTTTGCCACTGGTACAGAGGATTGTGGGTTCGGATCTGGTGCCCAGGATATATATATATATACCTTCATTGCAAGTGACACCGGGCCGCCCGTCGGGGGTTTGTTCCGGTTGCCTCCCCTTCCTATTTCCCCCTTCACACACCCCAGTTTCATTGAGAACAACAGGGTGTGTGAGCCAGTTTGTAAAAGGACAAAACAGGGTCAACGTTTCGGGGCTTTACCCCATCATCAGGACAAAAAGAAACAAAACAATAAAAAAAAGCGATGTGGGGGGGGGGATGGGGAGGAACAGAAGAAAACAAAACCCAAACCAAGAGTAAATTACATATGGACACTGAACACTTACCTGGCGTAGGTAAAGCAGCACAACGCTATCCGTTTGAGAAGGCTGGCGGGGGGAGGGGGTATAATACTTGCGACTTCGCCACAAAATTACAATTAGGTTTCTATAAACTCGCATTTAAACTGAAGAAAATTACACCAACTTTAATGATGATAGGGGAGTTAGGCAGATTCCCTCTCGAGGTTTTTGCTAATTTCGAAATCATCTGCTGCTCTTCCAAAAATAAGCCCTGCAAACAAACACGTTCTCTAGCACAGCATGCTAGCTTACATACAGACTATGCCAGCTCAGTAGGATGCAATCCAGTTATATAACCACAGTGAGGGAAACTCCAAATAACGACCATCTGGGAATTGGATCTAACAAGAAAGCCTGCAGCTCCATTTCGACTGGTTTCAAGAAAAAATTAAAAAGTGCCTATTTGACTATTTTATACATATATAATTATGTGGTTCTCTGAAATAGGGCTTAAAGATATATGCTGTAATTATATAATGTTTAAAGATACCTTCTCTTGCGAGAGACATATAACAAAATTGCCCTTTAACCATTGCGTCTCACTATTTAAATTTAGAAAATTAAACAACAATCTACCTGAACAGTTGAAACGATAGTACAATATTCCTAGACCTGAGCGTCTGTGCACTAAATGCAGACATTGGAGATGAGTATCTCTACATACTTGTCTGTGATTTCTTTGAAACTGAACGATGTAAATTGCCACCTGAATACAACTGGGAAAAAAACAAACAGAAACAAATATAAATTACTTTTTACAGTAAAAAGGAGACTGTTTTCTGGAAATGGAATACGTCTATAAAACTTGTCTGAAGTATTCTGACAGAACTGAGCAAAACCAACTTTGTGTGGGTGGGTCAGTGTGTGTGAGAGAGAGCACCGACAGAATTATCACTTTGCGTGTCTTTGTATTTATGTAGAATTTTGTTTTCTAAACGCCTGCCCCCCCCCCCCCACTCCCACCACCACCACCACGACGAGAGTTATGAAATAAACTTTGCTTTGCTTTGGTAAAGCAGCACAGACGCCAGTAAAAATGGTGGCTAAGATGGCAGACAAAATGGCGGTCCCAACAGAGAGGGGATAGGTAAGGGACAGGGGAAGGGAAGAAGGGAGCAGGTGGATGAGGCTTCGGCAAAGAGGGGGCTCTGATGCCAAATTTGGATATAAAGTATGACTTTTTTACGATCTATAGTTCCCTTTCCTTTGCCGAATAGCACAGACTTTGAAGTGCGGACAGGGCTGTTCAAGTGTTGTGCTACTGTTGTGCTTTTGCAGAGCCTGGTATCAGCAAGACGTTCTTTGGACCTCTCATTATACGTCCATTCTGTTCCTTTTTGTCCCGATGAAGGGGTGAGGCCCGAAAGGTCGACTTTTTGTCCTTTTAATTGGCTCGGACACTCGGTTGTTCTCACTGTTTATCCTCCAAGTAACAATCGTTTATTCAAAAGTTTGTGTCCACGAAAAACCAGAATAAAGTACGCATAGCAGAGAACGAACAATTCACTGAACAAATTAGCGCCCTCAGATCGGCCGACACAAACTGAGAGAAGACCGATAGTTTATGCTTGCTGAATGCTGCAACAGATTAAAACTCGTGGGATTTTTTTCAAAGCAAATCCAATAAACAGGCCTACAAAAGATATATTGCTATCATGATGCAGATAAAATGGAATGTGGCATTAGAAAATGGTTTATTATTCTCCTTTGCTGTTTTCCATTTCCCGGAGAAAATCCCTCAAGTCTTAACCCAGCTTCGTAACCTCTGACCGCTAAAATTAATGTTAAGCGTCACACGAAGTCGTGATATCATCACAGGAAGACGTCCCTGTAGACCTACAAGTATGTTAACTACTACGGGCCATGGCTAAATCTACTGTCTTCACTGATGGTGAAAAGTTCTTTGCAGTCGCCGAAGTGCTTTAATTCATTAGGTGAACTTCATTTTTGGGTATTCGTCTATATCAGTAGTGATTTAACGTCTATATCAGTAGTGATTTAACGTCTATATCGGTAGTGATTTATTTGTATCGAAATTATGTATATTGTGTCATGAACCTGCATACTTAATATTGTGCAACGTTGGATTTTTTTTGAAGCCCATTGCGATACATCTGACATTGATATACGAGCACAGCCACGTGGATGTTTAATACAAATGACACTACGTCATGCTGACGGATACAGCCGACTGGTAAAAATCTCAGGTAGATATACGACTTTGCACAGAGTGACAATGCCCTGTTCATTAATGAGTTAGATTTCATTTTTTTTATTTCGAAGGGGAAGCTGATGAAACTTAAGATATTTCTGTTCGGAGAAAACAGTAAGAAATTTCTTGGGAAAAAATATCGAGAGAAAGTACGCATTAAGCCCTGACTTCGACAAACATCCTGAAAGTGTGGCTTAGAGCTCATATCTAAGTTCACAGATCCGTCAGCAACTTCAGAAGTCTTATCATTATTCCGACCATGATATTCATCCTTGTGCAGAGTTCGTGGCTTTTCAAACGAGTGTGGCCTTCGTAGATCGCATTTGTTATTTGTATTTAGAGGCAGTGTTAGGCGCACGTGGAGCCTGAGAGCCCGCCATGACCGCGAGGGGCCAGAGCGTCGGCATGTCGACTGGAATGCTACCGCAAACACTGATGATGTCCGGACTGGATGGACTTTCGCCACTTGGACCACGGACTGACAAACTCATAAGGACGACCTCAGGCCTGAAGTGCGGGGACCCCTCATAAGCGGGGCCTGGGCCGGTCGCCCCACTTGCCACCCCCAAACGCCCCTCCTGTTTGTAATCGAAATACTGGCCTTAATATTTGCATATGTAATACTCGCCTAAGTATTTGGATGCTAAGATAAGTAATTCCACATGTAATGCGGGCCTCAGTACTTACATATGTAATGCTGGCCTAAATATTTGCATATATAATTCTGCCCTAAGTAGTCTTCTACTGCCCCTCTCTCCTTAATTTAAAAACCGAGTCCCTTTTCTACTATTTCACCATCTCGTCTTCAAGAAAAACCGTCAGTGTTTTAACTATATCTTTTGTGTTTTCTCCCCCCACATAAACTCCCACCGTTCAAAGGTGTTTTTTTTCTCTTTGATCTTTTTATTTCATATCCATTTATAGTCGAAACACAATCTGCTTTCAAATGATATTTTTCCTGACCTATTCCATAGTACTTGTATACAAATAACATAAGCCTGCAAATTTCGACAATAAATGGGTATTGAAGGCTGTATAAAAGCAACTTCATGGAGAAAGACCTCTGTAGCTTTAGAAGAAGTTCTTTTAAATTTGACAACATAAAAATAATATAGCAATGGTTTCCAGACAAGCAGCAAGGAGTTGTCAAAGCAAAGCCCTCGCAAAAACAGGGAGGGTAAAGGAAAAGGAGTAAAAGAATGCAAACCTTTGCCATTATCATTGGGTCCATACGTGTCTACAGAAAGCCAAAAATATAAAAGTATATATATTAATAAAAGTGAAGATATTTTCACAGAATTATTTTTGCACGCTTTCCTCGTGTAGCCATGGCTTAGTAAATTATGCTGGTTACTTCCCTTGTTCCCTTTCGCAGCCAGTTATCCGTGTTCATGGTTTAGCTGTATTGTAAAGTAAGATTATCTACGGTCCAACCACTGATTGAGATTATGCGCGTCGCGACAACAGAAACCCATTTAACTGAACATCCATCCACTGTCCATTTTCCGGTTTACAAAGAACTTTAACCCCCTTGTCATTTTACTCAGATTGTCATAAATGTAAACCTTGATCCGGTACACACTGAACTCTTTGTTTTTCTCTGCATCTGTGCCTTTGTGCTTTTGTGTCTGTACCCCAACTTCACGCTGATGCGTGAGGAGCCTAGTTAAGAGCAATGCCTCCTGTAGTTTATAACCTTAAAAACACTGTAACGAATTTTTACATCTTTATTGTAATCTTCTGGGTTGTCGAGCTCTGCAGCTATAAAACACTGCTACCTTCCTGAGACAAAACATTGAGAATCCATCACCAAAGTTCATGGACAGGGACACTGGCGGTTTAATGGCTCGTTCATGTCACGCCAGCGCGACATAAAGACAGTGCTTCCAGGCACGCACACACCCTCACTTTCTTTCCCACCCCCTCCCCTCTACCTTGCTCTCACCTACTCTCAGTCACCTACTTCTCGTGCATTCCTTCTTTGCATCTCTGAGACACTGAGCTTTAGGGATATGTATATATATACATGTATCATCCGAAATCTCTGATATGACATTGCATAAAGAAAGACTTAATAATTTTTTACATCTGTCATTGTCACTTGACAGACTGAAGTCAGCTGGGTAAATTCACAACCATATTTTCATATAATACAGGAAATATTGACCAAACTTGCTTGTACATTTGCTTATACACTTGAAACAATCAAAACCGGAGTGCTGTGTGGACCCTTCTTTGACCTGAGCTCACGGTCCAGAATGCACAGCTGTTTCAAGAAGCCATCGTTTGGAAATATTTCTCGCCTGGCTCGCACTGTCTTGACTGCCTCTGCTAGCCCCATGTTTTGGTACAGCATGAGGTAAGCAATGACCACTGTGGCTGAACGGCTCACACCTTGCTGGCAGTGTACATACAGGACACCTGCAACAGACATGGAACACAAGGGTGGGTATGATACATCACAGCTAAAGCCACTCAGCAGACATGGAACACAATGTCAGTAATTGCGTGTTACCATTAAAGCCACTCAGCAGACGTGTGTCGTCCTGATGAAGGGGTAGCGCCCTGAAACATGTAGATTGTCTTCGTCTTTGTCCTGTTCTAGCTTGGTCCAGTTCCATTGTTTTAAATTTAATTTGGATTTTCCTCCAAGTGGCAGTCAGTTGTTTTTCCTTAATAACAACTTCCCCTCAGTGTTACAAGTCAGAGCTTAATAGTCTGCTTCTCAGAAATGAAAATCACATGCGACTAATTTTTAGCCCACCTTAACAAACTTTAAAGGAAAAATGTTCCTATTATGATGTTGTCAGCTATATTCACACTTCTTCCATCCCTTACTTTTAATGATATCTCTCTTTTGCTCCCTCTGTCCCTTCCTAAAACACCGACACATCTGACATTTCTTCTCTGCGACACTGATAGATATGTTTAATATAAATACTCGACATAAGTCTCTTAAAGATGTCCTCATTTCTGTGCAAAAGAAATACTTCTGGCCACCCAGATTGACTGATTAAAGTACTAAGTGTACCATACAACATGTACAACCAAAATGATGTGGTTATTACACAAGTTCTCATCAGCAGTGTGCGTTCTTCCCTGAGGCAGCCTTTTCAAGGGCAAAAATGTCTACCTTATATGTACTTGGTCATGTTACCTCCCTTTAGGTTTTGGTGCCAGTTCATTGAAAGCACCCCCCCCACACACACACACACCCACATAGGGAAAAAAAACTATTGTCAGAACTGAGACATGACTGACAATTGTCTGAACAAAGAATGTTCGTCATGCTGGAGAAAGAGAAGAGAAGATAGTGTTGAAACAGATGCAGAAACATCCTTACCTCCAGCCTGCAGGGCTTTTTGCATGAACTCAGCTGCTGGGCGCAAATAAGGCAACATATTGAAGCCTGGTAAATCTAATGCTGGAATCCCATGAAATTTAATGCCATCTTTTTTGTAGAAAGCAGCATCAGTGTTGGTCTGGCTCAGCTTGTTTCCTTTGCAACAGTTCACCACATGTGTCACTCCCAGGGATTTCAGCTGCTTTATGTTCAGTGCCACAGATCTATTAAAGATTGAAACAGTGTGATCTTTAAAAAATTATACATCTGCAGCAAAGTTTTTATCTAAATTCACATGAATGTTCCATTTACACTTTCAAATAAACTCTGATTTCCAGGTCTATCAAAGTCCACACTGATCTAGGTAAATGATCATCTACGACACCTTTGTACATTCGTATGGCCAAGTTTTGCAAGTGAGTGCACATGCACCATACATAGCAGACAGATGGACATGCACACACACGTACACACACACATGCATGTACTACATCTATGACTCTATGCACATACAAATACACAGGTACACACTACCATTAATACCAATACTGTCTGAAATTTGGGGCATTTTACCTAAAGAAAAAGTCCCAGTAAAAAAACATCAACAGTAAAAGAAGAAAAAAGAAAAGGCCTTCTATTAATTTTCAAATAAACATTTCACCTTAGGAAAATATATCCTGCTAAGAAACTAATTTTCTCCATTTCAGGATGTGATACCTTCCTGAAGTTCCAAAAAACTCATTTAAGTCACTGTGCATTTACCCATAATGTGGATGGTTTTAGGAAACTAAAAGCTTTCTTTCTGAGATTTGGGAACTAATTTATTCTATGACAAGATTGTGCACATTACCTTTCAAGCTGAGACTACTTCTTTGTAAAATATTTTTCTTCACACTTCTATTCTTCTGTTTTCTTTTACAGAAAGAACTAAAAAGTCTTGCCTTGCATTTAGTTCTTAGGAACAACAGCTTTCCTTTAATTTTATAAGCCTCAAGATTTTAAAAATTAATGAGTAATCAGTATTGGTTTGCAGTAAGAAATAAGTGTCTCCTAAGTTTGGTAGAGCATATATCCTTTAAGTTACACTGTTTTTAAAAGTTTGATAGTTTTTGTATTTCATCATATCCTGCAATCCTTGTATTGTTTATTACCTAATGTATTGATACTGGTGTTTCATCCCATCAGTAACAAAAGCTATGAAGTATTTATTACAGCAAACAGCTGGTGCCACACACAAATTTTCACTGTGCTGCATATTCATAATGTTGTATTAAATTACCATTTTGCTTAACCAGATTTATGTTCACATCAACATAATAAAATGTCACCATATTATTATTATTTTATTCCAACTACAGTCATGTAAGGATACAGGCTGCTAATAAGTCATTAAGAATGCCAATCAACTGGTATTAGTGATACTCAGGATGTCCAAAGGACGCTAATATAGGAACTGCCTGCTAAAAGATTTATATTGTATAATGGCTTGCTCCATCCATAGTGGGTTAAATGGACTGATGTGACTACAGACAATTGTGACAAACATTCAGCCATTGCCCCAATGACTGCCTATGAATATGATTCCTGTACTGTATAAGGACAATGTAAATAAGTGTTGGTAACACTGTTTTAAAGTTTAGAAGCAAAAATTATGCTCACGCTTGGCCCAGGTAAATCCTCTCATACACTAGGTCAAAAGGATTTTTTGGTATAACTGGAAAACTGAAGTAAGCATAGCCATGGAATCTGGGACTTCCATTCCCATACTTGGTCTTTTCTGCACGGTGCAAATAATCGTGCACTTCTTGGAACAGTTTCAGATCTACCTCAGAAGAACTGGTTATGCTTCTGCTCATTATGCGTCCAAAATACCCGGAAGGCTTCTGCAAAAATCCCATACATACAGACAGATGCTCAACAATAGTTAAGCATATAAATCATAGCACAAATAGTGAATTACTGCAAACCTCATCTTCAAAGCAATAAAAAATAGTGTCATTTGATTGCAACTGTTGTAGGGTGCGCAATAAAATAACTGATCAAGTTTGTCAACAGATCACGTAATAAGTCACTCACAATCATAAATCAATCATTCAACGAACAATTCTTGCTTCTACCGGCAAATAATGTGATACAAGTTTTACCGTGAATATAGCCGTGATCTTAAAATATAAAAAAGTGTGCAACAAGAAGAAGACGTTCATCAGGTGATGATCAGGTGTTGAAAGAACGCATGTAGTCTACATAACTGATAACTATCGTCTTCAATTCCATAAACTCCCGGTAAAGAAGCCTCTCGAAATGAATTTCGTACGGAACATTCCAGCACCGTTCTTCGACCCAAGCCAGTGTTTATCCAAGGAAGTGGCGTCAACGTGTTAAGGTACATCACTCGTACTGACTCTAATCCCGCGCTCTGTGGTTTTGTCCCTTTGACTGTTTTTATAATTATTGTTCTGTCGGGTGTTGAACAAGGCCAATCTCGATGCGTTTTCGAGTGCTAAAAACAGGATCGTAGCGTTATACCTTACCATTGACAGCGACTTGTCAGCCACTGAGACGTGCAAAGGGTCATCAGTCACAGTTTAGTGAAAAATGCTGGGAGTTAGTTACGTACAGCAAATAATACCCTATGTTGTGCCTCAGTTATCAGCAAGCTACGGACAGTTGCTTGGTCTGCGGTACTGGGCTGGGTTGTTTACCAACCAAGACGATGTCCTATGGAGACAGAGGGTGAGGAGGGCTGCAGGGGTGGGTGGGGACAAACAAAGGGAAGATAACCGACGTACCCTGAGAATATCCCTGACGGTCAGCCCTGTAACGAGTGCCACATGTGACGTTCGGGTGCCGGACACCAGAAAGTCAAATGAAACATACTCGACTATTAGCTGTTATTCTGTCGTGAAAACGGGCAGGAGTGTTAACGTGACTGCGTTGCATGTGTTCCTTTAGAACTAAGGCGTGAACACCACATTGCGCCTCCCACATGCACGCGCACTCGATCCCTCCTCTAGCATGGAATGCTGTGCCCTGTGTTCGGTATTGTGCGAGCTGCAGGCAATCGGCTGCCTGCCGTTAGGAGTCGCTATGGGGGATGCCACAGAGAAACACGAAAACTTTGCTTCGTTCGTGACTAGTGCGTCGGGTTGCGACATCCCTTGTCCCTTGTAGCGGTTCCCTGCAGCTCTCTAGTACTGGTCCCTGGTATAAATGACACTGTCAAACAATACTTGTCACGTGTTCAGGGAAGAGAGGCATCTTCTTAATCTTTTCACATATAACAGCTAACAAAAACAAACCGGAAGAAATGATAAGGTGTTTTGTTTAAACCCCACAAAACTGACACAGGGTCGGGTTTGCAAGGTTATGGCCTGCCCATTCGCAAAGCTGCACGTAAGCTACACGGGGTGAACGGGCTTACGACCGCTGCTATGAACGAAAGGGATAGGAAAGTCATGCAATCCACCCCATGTTCATCACAATAATAAGTTATTGATGAGTTATTCTAGAATTGCGTCTAGATAAACGATCATTGTGGGCCGACTCAATGATAGCAGGTCCTAACGGGTTGTTCCCGGCTAGGATCATAATGTTAGCTTACATGGAAAAGAGGATATGAGCTTCGGGCCTTTGGGCGTAATGATCGTGAAAGATGAGCCCCGCTGCCTGGATGTTATAAGGGCTGCTGGGAGCAGTGTTCGGAGCTCGGCAGCACGTATGACAGGCGACCAGGGGCCGGCGTCTCGACTCTCGTCTCCTGCAAGCCCCGCGACGATCCTGTCCGCTGATGAGGTGAGGTTTCGAGTTGCAGCGGGCTTCTGCATGGCTGATGGTTCACATCACTGGCAGGCCGCGCAAAACGACCGACTTTCATTTGCCGAAAATCGTTGACTAGGGAGCCTAGTGTCACGTGCTCAAAACGACACGTGCTGCATTCCCGCCGGCTGGTTGAGTCTTACAGGCGCCCGTCTTGTAAACGAGCTTGGAACTTGGCAGCTTCTGTCGAGTGGCTTACTGTAATTCGCAGTTTTTAAGTTTGAGACTTTTAATCAGATCAGCGAAATGCCGACTTTACACGACTCAAATCTCTTCGAGTAAGACGAGCGAGCAAACGATCGGGGTGTTGGTGACTAACTGAAACCATACTTTTGCCACATCGATCAAAACTCGCCGGACTGGATCTATAGCTTTATTAAAATGGTTCTCAGATGCATGATTCCTTACAACGTGCACATTTTAGGAACTGTGCTTATACTTACGCTCACAGCGATGCATGCGTTTCATACGCTAGTAGGCCTATATGTGAACACACATTTTAATAAGATACGATAAGATTGACTTGCAGGCTCGCTGTTCATCTGGTCTGACTGTAAGGGTAAGACTCTAGATGGGCTCACAGTGCAGTTGGGGCAATCAGCTGATGGCTAGTTACTCCAACAATCACACTGCCCGAAACAGTGCCTGTTGGTAAAGTGAAAACTCCATCTTTACGCTTGGTAAACGTGTTTCCTCTCCATACAGAAACTCCGGTTTACAAGCATTATAAGTCGGCCTTCAATCTTGGCGTCCAAATCCGACATTTACGCATGACAAGTGTGTGTTTCTTGCTTGCCAGTGTGCAAAATTTTGGCCTGGGTAGTAGTAGTGTATTCTATCATAGACACGAACACGGGATGTTCTATGTTGCTATGGCTGCAGAGTCCGGCTTCATATGCCTGAAGCGCCGGCCGCGTGGAGGCTGAGGTCTAGCATGGCCAGCTGTCGGACGAAGCCAGGGTTGGGGTAGATCTCACGGCGCGAGTGCACGAGGCGCGTGGCGTCCAACAGGCGCATGTTGTGGTACAGCATCAGGTAGGCCAGCACCAGGGAGGCTGAACGACTGACGCCCATAAAGCAGTGCACAAACACCACACCTGGCGACGTGAGGTACATCACACACGCACATGTATATGCACGCACACAAACAACCACGCATGCACATACACGCGCAGGCAAACACGCATGTTAGCACGAACACTTGCACGTACGCTTGGGTCACGACAGCTTTGTAAAAAAAAAAAAGGGTGTATGAGTGGTTGAGTTTACTGAACCTCTATGAAGAGTATTTCTCGAAACAAGCTCGACTTTATGACAACAAACTGAAGAAAAGGTGACTAACGGATAAAGAAATGTAATTAAATCTGTGTCTGTGTGTCCATCCGTCCCTTATTCCTTCCTTCTACGTCTGTAAAAAAAAAACTTGTTTCTCTCTTTTTTTTACCTCTGTCTCCGTTTGAACACAGATCTGTCTCGCGATGTTTGATCACCTGATTCCTACAGTCGCTCTCTCACACTGACGTAGCTAACTGGAGTAGCTGCAGTGGGAGAACGGCAGGAAAACGAGCTCAAGAAACCTATAGAAGGCTGATCGATAAGAAAAACGGGAAGGAGGGAAGTGAGAAGGATGGAGATATCGCGGGAAGAAGAGTCTACAGTTCACAGATGGAAACATGTAATAAAGAGGAGCGTGTAGTTATGCCTGTACAAATCACATTTATTTACTATGGGCGATTGTAGTGGCGGGGAGGGGTGTCATATTTGTGACCATCTACGTCCTTTGCTGCTCAAACATCGAGCACTAATTCTTCAGGCCTGTAGCTCCTATACATCCTGAAAATCTGTTGTCCTTTTTAGCACAACGAGCGCTTGTTGCAGATGAAGGCAAGTGCCAGCCTACAAACGAACTGCGCTGCTAAGTCTGCGGAGCACCCCTTAGCACAACAAGTGACGTCAGACGGTGGTCTACATCTGTCCACCCGACTCTGGTCGCGTGCAGGCTGGATACGTACCTCCAGACGCCAGGCCAAGGTGAATAAAGTCTGCTGCCGGGTATAGGAGAGGCATGATGTTGAAGTATGGCATGTCCTCAGCGTCGAACCCGTAGAAGTCGATGCCCGCAGACCTGTAGAACTCAGGTGAGATGTAGAAGTGGCCCTCACGGGTACCCAGGCAACAGTTGACCACGTGAGTGACGCCCAATGAGTGCAGTATATCTAGTCGGGAGGCGGCGTATCTGTGGCAAACGGCCATGCGTATCACTGCGTGGAGATGTGCGCTGACACAAGGAAAAGCACGTTTTTAAACCAGCATTAGTTACCTGGTTACCGCAATTGCCCGTTGCTCCACATATATGCCAGCCAGTGAAAACACGAGGCAGTCAGGCAGACAGGGGTTCAGAGTCGCCGACTGACAAATGTGTATCGGAGAATCAGAGAGAGAGAGAGAGAGAGAAAGAAGAGGATGAGGTAAGAGAGGCTACGTTTCGTTGGTTAAAGTCCCGCCGCAAACTAGGTGCATATCAGGACGGTGTTGTTAAAAACAAGCTTATGTGCTGCCACATCCTGGACTGCTGTCGCAACACGGGCTTCAGTCCCACCTAATCACACTATGCTGACACCGGGCCAAGCAGTCATAGTACTGTTCCCTATAGTGCCAGGCGTTTGACAGGCCAGCTACTAGACTGGGAGTTTTTAAGTCTTTGGTATGACTCGGCAGGGATGCGAACCACCGACCTCCCACCTGAAGCGGACACTTTAACCGTTAGACCACCGAGGCGATCGGGGGAAGAGAATTTCGGACTGGCATTGGCAGGTACTCAGATCATGCAATGCGTGTGCTATAATATCCAGTGCTCACCTGTCCCCTAAAATGATACATGGGAAGACTTCATCATAAGGCTGGACGGGAACTCCGCCAGTGACATAGGTACTCGGGTCGAATCTTCCAGAGCAGCCTTTGTCGTCTAGACCGGTGAGGATTAAGTCCACCTGGTGACACAGGGACGCCACCTGCAACTCCGTCATGGTGCCACCTCCTTCCTTCGACCTTTGCTGATGTCACATTATGTGTTGATCTGTTCGTGATGGAGTAGTTGCGATAAGTGAGAAGATGGAATTCTGGCAAGAGAGTGTGTGAAAGATAAAATGAGCAGCTCAAATACGGATGGAAAACAGTAACATCTATAAAGCACATACAGAAAAGCGTGGGCTTGCGTATTCATGGACGCACGCACATACACACATGCCAAGCCTCAGTTAAAAAAAATCAAGTCTGTGTTAAAGTTAACCAGCCAGCCATCCAGACAGACATACAGAAAGATAGACAGACAGAAGGACAGACAGACAGACCAGCTCAATTGTGCTCTTAGATCTTTGACTGCTAAAAAAAAGATTTGCTGAATCTGTATGAGTTTGAGTTTAAATCATGAAAGCTACCAATCCGTGTGTAATAGACTGATAATTTGCTCTAGCTTTTCCGATCGAAAGGCCTGTCCGACATTACGCGACCGATCCAAAAATTACATTCTTGACGTTCGCACGCACGAGGAAGATTTAGCCAATCACAGAAATAATAGCTGCCTTTGACATCAAGATAATCTTAAGAGATCATATCCTATGATATTTTGAGAAAAATTGTCATCAAGTGCACTGACACAAGATGTTCTTTTTCTGCTTTTTGCAGTCCTCCTCTGCAGATGAACTTCTGTTCTAGTCCTGGTGCATGGTGTTATACAGTATTTAATACTAAGAACATCAGACAGCAGTCTCTCTTCTGCTCACGCTCAGATGGAGTTGGGTTAGGCCTCTTAAGGTTCAGCGCCATTATCTATACTATAGTATTAGTCCATTTGATTGCACGGGCAGCACAGCTATTTTCTGTATAACAGGTGTACACATCTATAAAAAAACACAGGACTGCACATCTTGGAACACAAAAGGTCTGCAGTTTAAAAATGCTAGACATTGATTAAACCCGAAATAGTACTGCACTTACTAAACTGCACAACTTAATGTGGTAAAATTCCTTGCAAAGACACAGAGAATTTGATTTTAGATCAGTAGCATAAAAAAATCTCTAAGAGCTATCCAGCATCTAAAACGTTTTTTTCTTTCTTCTGTACTTCTCACTGATCTCTCATTGAAATAGAATGGATTGCCTGAGCTTCACTCAGTGCCAGATAAACATTAGTGTGAATTTAAAGCTAGTCCGATATGGTGATAAGGCAGATTTTTATGACTGAGGCCTTGATTTAAAAAAAATGAAATTAAAGTAAATGATCGTGCTAAACTTCATCTAAAACCCAGGCATCTCTTGTTAATCCACCGTTAGCTGAAAAATCACCAACCTGTCCAAGTGCATCGAAACGCATTGGTTTCCTCTGTATTTGATGATACTTTGATGTCACCATTGATCAAGTGACAGTGGCTTGTGAGACAGACAGAGGGCCATACTGCAGCAGATCTACGTTAACACTTCAAGTTAGACTACTTCGACAGAAACTCCATCACTTAATAAAACAGTAGCCTCCCCTACCCAACTGCTTTCTAAATCGGAACTTTTTCGAAAAGATGGCTGATGATCCCCTTATATGATTTATTTGCTTTAGAATTTAAAAATGTAAGTTTCGCTTGTTTGCTACATTTCAGCTTGTTCAGTTAATCGATATTCGTTGTGGCCCGCATTGATCTAACGTAATTGGCTGCAGACAAGTGGCTGCAGGAGACACTATCGGTTCCTAGATTCAAAGTGTAGGAATGTATCAGGAAGAGAGACACCAGCTGCATGAACAACACGGCTGGTACTGCAGGTGTCTTCGCAAATTGTATAAATACCTGTAAATAACTGCTGCTTCGTTCATTGTTCGACTGCTTCTTCCAAAATCTTGATGAAGTGGGTAGGTGGGAGAAGGAGATGGAGGGAATGTGTGGGCCCCATCTAACCTTGCTGCCTTACTGCACACAAAGAAACGGGAAAGATGGGAAATGAATGTGTACACAGGCAGACAATCCGTCACAAACGGACGAAATTAAAAGGCAGATGGAAGGAACGAAGGAAGGAAAAACAAGAAACAAATAGCATTATCAATAATGCTGCAGTCAAACATTCGTCATCAACTCAAGTAAATCTCAAAACCGATAATGTATTCTGCAGGTAACGCCTCTAGAAATTTTTTTTAAAAAAAAACAAGTTTGTCGCTTTGATGAAGCATTTGTTAGAAACGATTTTTCAAAGATAAATCCCGGGTGGAAAGCTGTTGTCTAATACTTCTGACTGATCACACGACGGGTGCATGGCACTTGACGGGCTTGCCACAGGCGATGGCTGTGTAAACGGATCAGGAAAAGACTTTCCACGGCTGTGACTGCTAATCGGCTTTTGGTTTTCCTCCGTATCTTCTTTGTCTCAACAAGAAATAACAGGGATAATGACAATCGATTTCAGAGTTCTAGAATGGTTTTTTAAGATCGCGGCCTGCCCAGGGTGTGAGGGTTTTCCCCACATAGATCTTGTCACTTTTTGTCTGCTAGAACTAACAGTTTATATCAAAGACCTCTATGTAATTATTCTTGCATTAATTACGTTTTCCCACGGTTTGTTAGAACATAGAATTCTATGTTCAAGTCTGTATCTGGACTTTTTATGAAAGAAAGAAAGAAACAGAACAAAGTAAAAACAATAGATAAGAATTGACAAAAAGGAAAACAAAAAGACAGACGAACGAACTAACGAAATAGACAAATAGAAGAACGGAAAGACAGACCGATAAAAAGACAGAGAACCAAAAACATACAAGGACGTCAGCAGCGGGACGCATAAACATTCTCAATCAGCTGCCCAGTTTAAAAAAAAGGGAAAAGATCAACGAAATGTCAAAACGGCGACAGGACTGATTAAGAGACACGAGAAGACAAACGGACCTTTATATGCAAGCCGCCATGCTAACTGCCAAACACTGGCAGACAGGGGCGTCAGCTCATCTAACAGTGTGTGAGCAAACCAGTCAAGGAGCCTATTGGTTCTGTTGGACAGACGTCAGCAAGTCCCACAGAGTTACACCAGCATCTAACTGGTCTCGTGAATGATACCACGAAGCTTGCTTTCCCAAATCCTGCATATGAAGGTCTGTGACCACTGGTCATTCCACAGCTCGCGGCCACAAATTAGTTCTGCGGGTCAGGCAGACGGGTCGAAGGGCACCGAATTTCCCCGAACAAGGAGTGACACAGGGCGCGGGTTCTTACTGAGCAGGTCTGCAAATCACTCCAAGCGGCATCCCAGCTGGGGAGTCGCTATGGAGATGAGGCGGCTGTCTGAAATCTACAGCAGATCCATAGTCGGTAACAGCAGCAACGACAGCGTCATCAGAAAGCTCAACTTGCCTACAATTTATTCCTACAAGATGTGAAGTTTGAATAATTAGTTATACAATTATTGACTGACTGGCTGATTGACCAGCTGGTGGACATATCTGATTTCCACAGCTGAATATGGAGTACAGCATTTGTAAATATCTGGTAATTGTAAATATATGTTTGTAAAATATGTGTCATCGCCTCAGGAAGTATTATTTTCATCTCTTGGCGTTGCCCCTGAAGCAGTTTTCGCTAAAACCTATTCCTTGTTCACGCTGAGCTCAGTTCTAGAAAATCACCATAAACAGGAAGTGCGTTAGGCTTTCACGTGGCCTGGTTTATAAACCAAGTCGTTATATTTCGACATGTAGACTGTCTCGTCACCCGCTGTCCCTATGGAATGCGGCTGACGATGTATGGCGGAATTGGTATACAGGGGTGAACTAGGCAAACCCAAAAGTGATGTCTGAAACTGTTTTTCATTTATAGCAAGGTCTCTATTCTCTCCTTTATCATCACACCAACTCTCCCCTTCCTCCTCCCACCCACTCTCTCCTTCCTGCTCCCACCCACTCTCTCCTTCCTGCTCCCACTCACTCTCTCCTTCCTCCTCCTACCCACTCTCTCCTTCCTCCTCCCACCCACTCTCTCCTCGCCGCCCCTAGTCTCAGTCTCTCCTCACTTCTCCCTCTCATTTTGATGCGCATGTACGCACCATATGCGCACGCGCGCACGTAAAGACGAGCAGAGGGCTAGCGGGGGTGGGGCGATCGGACAGACGGACGAATCATATTGGATAAAGAATGTCAAGACCTGATTCCTTAAGTGGAGAAAACATATCACAGATCTTACTTGGTAGGCCTAATTAAAAATTCAGATTGAATATTCCGGTTGGTTCCATTGATATTTTTCTGGGGTTCTTTCTTGTTCCTGTGTTTTCCACATTCTTACGGTTCCTCTCCTTCGCATTTCCACAAATGTGGTTTTTGGCGTATCGCTATTTCGGTTTGAAATTCGACTGTCGGGCTTAATGACCTGACCATTTATTGACCGTTTCACGTTTTTCGAGTACCATTCGTAATGAGGTCGGAGACACTGAGTTCAGACAATAGTTTTCGCACTAGCGCTGACTTTAGTTACAGCAATATGTACCCTTCACGTACCGCTGTCATTTCCTCTAGCCGCTTGTTGATGCCCAGAGAAGCTTGACCTCATCAGTTGTCACCTTCTAATCCTTAATTAAGGTCACTTACGACTTTCAAGCGGCCTAGCACGCAGCAATGCCTGGTCGCAGGCAGACCTAAAGAGCTTAACTAGTAGGAGGGGGTGGCTTTACACGTCACTGCACGCGCGGTTTGCATGCAAGGGTCATGGAATATTTGTTGCTTGCCAGAGCTGCTTGTGGCGCAGGTGACGTTTTGACAAAGCGACACTCACTCGGCTCAACTAAATCGACTTACAAATCCTAGCCCAACCTTCTGCAACAAAAACCTGATTTACTCAATCTTGTTAACGAGTCCAATGTTCTGCGAAGCCGTCGACTTTTGCGTTAGGTTCGGGTGAAAAGGAACTGTAGGGATCGAAATTAGATGAAACAGCTCTAGCACAAAATCGCCCTGCTAAATATCAGAAACATTCTTTTAATGCATGAATCGAGCGGTGCAGTGAATGCGTGTTTGCGTGTTCGTGTTCGGAATTTTTTAAACGCCCAGCCACTCACAAACACCAGACTCTGGGTCTATTTCCACCTTTTAATGAAACACATGAGTAAATCAATGAATGGAGAGAATACTCACTGCTACACCGTAAAGTATCCCAATAAACTCCACGAATAACATTCAGAAATATATATATATAACATATATATCATATATCACAAACACAAGCACACACACACGCTAAAGGAAGTCCGTTGATACTTGTGGAAGAAAGATGAATAATCCAACAGTTGGAAACAGTCTGGTAATTCCACGGTTGAACAGTTCGAAATGACAGTTCGTGCACCAGCAGTCGACGGGTGGTAGAACTGGGACAAAGACAGGCGGGGCCAAACAGCTTCCTGGTGTTACAATCTGATTTCTGACTTGTCCACGAAAAACTATTTAGAGTCTTTCACACAGCATTCTTCAGTAAATGAATGAACCAGTTCACACCAAATACCCAGTCTATAACGTACAGAAGATGAGAAAGTAACCTTAGGTGGTTATTACAAGGCTGTCAGTCTTTTTAAAGATGTGTTGTGTTGACGTCTGGTTCTCTGGAATCAGAGAAAACCCCGATGCAAATCCGTGGTCTGGTCTTGCTTTCCCTTAGCACTTCTGTGTGTCCGTTAGCCCAGTCGCTCCAGCAGACAGCGAAATCTGATGTGTAGAACTTCAGAGCTCCAACTCGGCGTTAACACTGCTTTCCTCTCGAGGAAGTACATCAGTACAGAAAACTCCGTTTTTGTGAATCGGCAAAGCGCTCGGGCTTGCAACCTATCTCCAACTTGGATTTCGCTACCTTTTTACAGGTTTGTTACCATCAGGCTACTTCCCCTTTGATGGCTGACCACGGACTTACCTGCCAAGTTTTCAGCACCAACGTCTTTAAGCAGTCGCAACAAGTGAAGTTTCGTTGTGCCTGAATTCAGTCGGATCACGTGACATTAAAATCCTATAATATTCTTGTTTTTCGAGAATCTTCTGGAAGGTCAAACCTTCGGTTAATGAATCAGCAGTTTTAAACTAGGCTGCGAATTTTGTTCTTAAAACAGTGTGAAGTGAGGATAAACAGCGGAAGTCTGTCAAAATGACAAGCAATAGCCTTGAAGTTTGCAAAGCTGACCTGCGGTTGAACATTGCCGTTTTTTTTAAAAAAAATGTTTCGTATGATCGCGGTAAGCGTTCCTGACACTAAAGCAACGAAGACTTTGGGGCCAGATCCTGTCTGCGGGAAATAGGCCTATATTTCCTCTCTGGGCGTGGCACATTTTTGCAGAGCGACCGTCTGAAGTTCTCTTCCGGCACATCACTGTCGTCTGCCTCTTACACCTCCACCGTTCACTCTTCCCCTTCTCCCCAACACCCCTACAGCCCCTAGCCTTGGTTGCTGACTGGACTTCAATTTGCTGACTGGACTTCAATCACCTAATCAAAATCGACCCGATCATAGAGACGGTTGTTTGTGACAATTGTTCAAGATGAATAATGACATTTGAACTTTCTGGTGTTGGAGAAAAATTATCTTAAACACATATTTCCCCTCATGTTAAACATAATCACCATTATCGTTGTTGTGGATGTTATATAGTAAAATGGAATGAGCAAACACATGTGAAATCTCAAGCTGGCTGCCAATCTCCATTTCAAGCCGGAAACTTCGAAGCTTCCGTCTTTCCTTTCTTTTCTTTCTATCTTCTTTCTCTCATCTATCTCTTCTCTTCCTCCTCTCCCCTCCCTCTGTTGCCTTCTACTCCCTCCCTAATAACGCTCCTCCCTACTGCCCAGAGGCGGAGGTCACGACCCACACGTATCAACCACTCGTTACGTGCGACGATACGTCCACCTTTAGCAAACGCTTGACGTTGCTGCGATCGTGCGTAAAGCGATGGTCACGACACGCACGTTTACCGAGGTGTACAAACGTCAGTCGTAAGACTGCTAAATTTAGCGGAAGAGGAGGTTCCGTCGGAAACACCATCACGTGACGACGGGATTACCCCAGTCCGTGAATTACCCGAGAGCTTCCGTTGCAAATTTCGAGCATGGCCGACAGCAAAAGCAATCGCGGCCCTAGGGCGAAGATTTTCACAGCAGATGAAATAAAAATCTTGCTCAAAAACGTGAGGGACAGTTTTACTGTGTTATTCAGCAATCTTAACAGCACAATTTCGCATATACAACCTATAAACCAATCGGTTTGCTATTTTTTTCTCCTCTCGTTGGCGAGATTTCGCGTTACGTGCTAGCCGGTGCGAGTTACACCTCGTCGTGAGGTGGTGTACAGTTACGATGTACGTAGGGGCGCACGTAAGCAAAAATGTGGGGTGTGACCACCACACTTTCTCCTTACGCTGGACGTTTCGGAAAGTACGTTCGTAAATAGCTTACGTGCGCGTCGTGACCTCCGCCCCAGATTTCTGCGACGCGGCTCATATAGGCATCTCATTACGAGCGGCGACACATCAGACATTATGCCTAGAGGCGTTTCATCAATACATAAGCCAGTAGAACGCCGTATATTCTATCTTCCGAACATGGAACTGCCGGAGAGGACGGCAAACAGGAGCCGCATACACTATAGAGGAAATATCCTGACATGTGCTGGAGGTGAGAAGTCAACCAGATTTCTGGGGACGCTCACATTGTCGGAAATAACACCTTGGCCTTGTGATTAACGGAGATTCTCAGGTGTTAATGGCTGGGCCATCAACGCCTGAAAAACGAGAACTACTATCGACCTGTGCGAAACGGAGGGACCCCTGCTTGGGCTTTACGATCCCTGTGACCTTCTGGCGCTAATTTAGGTCCCATAGACCTGCTGGCGCTAATTGCAAACCATGCGATTCTTCTCATGTCCAAAGAATAGTGTAGGTAATTAGTCTACCTTAGAACTCAAAGCCACCAACCTGTCTTGGAAAGGAGCGGGGGAAAAATCGCCGGAGACCGCAGGAAATGGAGGGCACTAAGCTTCACAAAGAGGAAAGGGGAGTAAAGTAGTTAGTCCACCTCCTGCGACAGTTCCGAGAGTATCATTGTGATCCCAGCGCGTTACGATGCAACTCATACCCTTATTCAGGCGCCCAAGTACCGGTGCAGGTATAAAAGTCACACTCACACAACCACGCACAAACGCATGAACTCCTACAAGCATTCGTACCAATACATATTATGTTCAGTCGCACGAATACAAATACAGAATATTGTAAAGTGAATACAAATCTTACAGCAAGCTAAACATTCGCTGACCACGTGAGCGTTCGATGCAGTTTCACCTTGGACCCTTGAAAATTAGACGTTTTTTTAAATTTTCCCTCCCTTTTCTTTCAGTTTCAGTTGGACTCGCGGGATTCATTATAACGGAGCATAGAACCATTTCGTCAGAAATACAAAATGCCTCTGAAGTGGTGGCTTTTTTTTCTCTCAAATCTAGTTCGTACAATTTCCCGAAGCATCTCGACTTTCATCTGTGGCAAACATTTTCATCATGGAGATTATCCTACATTGTATGGCTGCAGAAATATTGGCTGATCAGCGGGAGGCCCTGGAGCATTATTACCTCCACTGTCTGTCATTCAATCTTGGTGATAGGGAAACGGACCTTCCTGTGTTGTTGAATCACTCTTGGCAACCATTGTTCAGCTTCACACGGAGGGCAAAAAATGGAAATTCATACAAAAGTCCTCCATCCATGGTGTTAAAGGCTTACCCAGTGGTATAATGATTGTTAAAGAAAAAACAACTTATTTAAATATAAGAAAATATAAGTAACCATTCCCTTCTGATAACGAATTAAACACACGCACGAACGCATGCACGAAATCGCACGCTCGCGAACGTTACGTTCAGGGGGAAAATGTCACAACCGTGAAATCAGTGCAGAGCATGGGTGCGCTAACATCGTGAAAGCTGTAGCCACGGAGTGACAGGACTGGAAGCGTCTGCTAATCTTGCTGTGTGCTAAAGTGACGTCAGTGTTTTGAAGAAAGTTGCAAGTTCAGAATGTGGATGTTTGTGGACTTGTATCTGGCAAAAGACAGATGTTCACTGAGATTTAAGATATTAGTGTCTGGTAGTGAACTGAACACAATAATGTTAAAACTTTTTTGCAACTTAATTTGAGCCTTTAAAGCCTCTAAACTTCGATGGAAGGGTTTCAAAAGTGAGACAGGCCAGAGGACAGCTTTACCTTCGGCTTGAATTACATACTGAATGAGAAGGCAGACATTCCAATAAAACACAACAGAGTTCCAGAATGCACCTGGACCCAGAAAACCTCTGTTGTTAAGCCTTATCTGCTGAAGGGGTTTCAACACTGAAAACAAGGCTTATTTACTTGTAGCTTGATCTCTCTCTCTCTCTCTCTGGTTTGCCGTTCTTCTTTTCCATGGTACTCGCTGGTTCTTTCACTGCTTTCGACCGTCAACAAGTACTGCATCATCGTTGTCTACTCCATGTTTGCATGAGCTGTACATAGCAGCCTGCGGTCTGCAAAAACAACATGTGCTAGAAGGAAAACCTAACAAGTCGTCTCTCGAACCCGTGAAAACGACTCAAAAGAGACCTGTGACGATATCGTTTCCTGCAGGCGACAAAAGTGATTATAGTGAAAGGCTACACAGTCATGTTTGCCCCGGAAAAAAAGGATGCTATGACAGGTTCTGAATGTCTGTGAGTCTTTTTCCTTTCTTAAGTTCTACCGCCAGCTGGATTCTCTTTTCTCTCTGGCGCAGGAGTCTGTCCCTGTCCACTATAAAAATACCAAATATAACAAAGAATGTGATTGGGAACATTTTTAGGTTGTGTACGTGAGAGGTGTGCATGTGTATGGTGCAGGCGGGAGAAAAAAGACGATTGTGCTTGCATGTGCACATATGCATGTGCCTCTGTGCGCGCGCGCGCGAGAGAGGGCGTGCGTGCATATGCTATTAACAATTCGTAACATTGCGCTTATGGTATTTTTGTTGTTAGGTAAAGAATCGTGTGTGTGCCCATTAATGCACTTTGCAAGGAGCAAAGAGATAAATAATTCAAATGACGGAGTCTTCGGCATACGTTGACTCCTAATGGATGTTTTTAATAAGCAGGTGACGAAACCTGATTAAACAGCACGTTCTTTTCGTTGCCGTTGTTTGAAACAGAGGACAATGTTTATTGAATCACGCCGCCGGTAATCAATTGTGACTGACGAGATTCAGCTCAGCAATGCGCGCGCAGACTGAAGGAAAAACTCCTTCGATCTGTCAAAGATCGTTCTGGTCACTCCGCATGCTTTCAGCCTGTACGCATGCATAAGCAGGGCACGGTACTAGCTTCAAGGATATTTGAGTATTCCTGCTTCCTGCCCTGAAATATTAATACTGTTTATTTTGTCCTTAAAACAGACTCTTACAGATGATAAACGTAAGACCCTTTTAATATTTCGACACATCCTCCAGGGAAACACCCAGCTCAGAGACAGCTCTGTTGGAATGGCAATGATCTTTTTTTATGTATGCGCATGTTCTATTCTGCTGGGAAAGGTTCCTTTCCTTCTGTACATAGCGTTTACATTTAATCGCCGACATTGATTGGTGGTGGTATGTTTTATTTGTGTATTTCACGTTTCTTCTTGGTAAACAGAAGCTTGCAATCAGGTGGCATTTGGGAACACCGCTTCTGTACACAAAGTTATCGAACGAGAACATAAAGAAGACGTGACCGAAAACCGCATGTGAGAAGAATGCGCGTGCTTTGTCCGAATGGAAGGTCTCATCATTTTCTTCTTTTGCCTTCAGCCACATTATGAGAATCCAGAATCCAGCCATTTTATTTGGACAGTCTTTTAGGAGGTAAATAATGTAGGTTACAGTGTTCACAGCTGAAGTTTTACGTTATGCTTTTTTTCGGTGAGGAGGGCGTCGATGTGATAGGGCCTAATTCAATGTTTCGTTCTTGTCCTCGTTTTTCTTTTTGCAAAAGGTGTTCGGAAAAGTGCTTGAATTTTGGCTTCAGTAATCCACTGTGACACAAGATTTTAAGCAGGAATTCTAACCCAGGGAAGACATAATAGATACTCGCAAATCTTTTAATGGCACTTGGTTGAGGCACGTCAAAATGAACAGTCAAAGAAGAGACCGGTGGAATGTATTCCTTGAGCTCGGCATTGTTGGCTTGTTTCTTTTCTTTTGGGTAGAGGTGGAGTAAGAGTTGGGGAGGAGGGACACTCTTTCTGCCTTCTTGCAGTATGTTCCTTAACGTATCTTGTTTTGGATCAAAAGTATCTAATTTCATAAGAATGTCAGAGATTTTGTAGTTATTGTCAGCTGACAACAAATAAGCGAACGAACGAACGAACGAACGAACGAACGAACGAACGAACGAACGAACGAACGAACGAACGAACGAACGAACGAAACAACGAACGAACCAACGAACGAACCAACGAACCAACCAACCAACCAACCAACCAACCAACCAACCAACCAACCAACCAACCAACCAACCAACCAACCAACCAACCAACCAACCAACCCTGATACTTAAGAAGGAAAATTCTTGGTAAACATTCTGCCAAGCTCTCATTTTCCTGCTTATTACAATAGTCTTGTGTGACTTGTGACTGTTCTGGGTTATCCTCTACTTTGTTTGGTTTTAGGCTTTGCATTCCTCAGACAGCAAACGCAAGCAGTTTTTTTTCTACATACTTTTCATGCTTGTTTCTTCTCAGAGCTAACAAATGATTTGCTTTCCTTTGAAGTTGAAGTTTAAAGGGGATTTTTGAAATATGTCTAGGACACTGCGCGAAAATGAACGTTTAGTCATTTACGAAGAGGAAACTCGACCCAGGCCCACGTTGGCGTTTACCCTAAATATACAGTATGCTCCTTTCCTCTTTGCCTAAGAGCACCTTGTCGTGCAGTGGGAGAGAGCAGTAAACAAGGTTCCTTAGCGTCCTTGAGCTAAAGGTGAAGGCTAAACTAGCCTAGTGATTGGCAGTTGGGAAAAACTGATTCGTCAGACTAAAACCGTGTTATGGATGGAAGTATCTTTGTTTAACTGGACTGCGCTAAGCCAGGATCCGGGAATAAATCTATAACTTCCATTTTTGTTTTGCATACTCGTCAAGGTGGACATTTCTAAACTCATTTACGTATTTGCGTAGCTACAGGCAATTTCATCTGCGGTATCATCCTTGCATAGTTCTACAATTACCGAAGTATGGTCTGTAGGTCTCTATAGTGGTTAACAATTACCAAAGTATAGTCTGTGAGTCCCTAAGGGATGCTTCCAATTACCAAGGTATAGTTTGCAAGCCCCTGTATATGGCCAAAAGGGTGAAAGAGTGGCTCTAAAAAAAACTCATTCCAGTAATCGCAAAGACCTGCTATTTCATAGTTGCTTTCTTGGTCTAGGGTCACCAAGGTACGACCCAGTTACCTATTCATGTATTTTTTTAGATTCTCCCTACCAGTTAAATAAAGTTCGCTTGTTCCCTTCGTATTTTTAAAATACTTTTTACACAAAGTCAATATGTATACATAAGGTCTCTTCGCGGTGGATATAAAGACATATCAAACTCTGAAATACGTTTTCAAGGCGGATATAGAAGTACATATCTCTAATATCATTTGTAATTTTTCCCTTCTATCTTAGGCTTAGTGTAAGTCATGGAAGCACTCTTAGAGAACTCGAGCAGTGCTGTGACCAAGTAGGCGACTTCTTCTTAACCTGAGAGTCCCATTTCACCAGCCAAAGCTTCCCAAATCACACATCTCAGCTTCCCATCTCGTACATCTAAGAGTCCCGTTTCGCTCTTCTGAGCGTCCTATATCCTGTATCTGAGCGTTCTGTTTTATAAATATGCGCACCACATTTCACACATATGAGCGTCACATTTCACACGACAGAGTCCCAACTGACAGACCTGAGTCACGTTTCATATGTTTGTCACGAGGCTGTCTTCCGTCTGCAAACAGTCCGCATTCTGTTTTGGCCTGGCTGTTAGCTTTATTTAGGCGTCTCTTGATCAGCCGTAATCTTGTAGTCTCCTTCAGGTAATGCCAGTCGCTCTTCCCCTCTTCTCGCTGTTTCTTAAGACAAAATGTCCTCTTATAGGAGCGCTGCCAGCAACACGAATTCTTTATGTCAGCCCTGTGTTCTTTGCATCCCACCTCGCCGATCTGCTCACGCTACAACGCTCCGCTGCGCCCATCAAACAGCAGGACTTGGCCATGCTCACTTCTAATAAACGATCTGCCCTCCAGAATCGATGACAATCCGATTTCTGCTGATTGACTTTAATCCGGAAATTGAATCACACATTAGCTTCGCAGCTGAACTTTACGGAACATTCTCAATTTAAGCTGACACTAACCGGAAGGACACACCGCAAGGCCAGAAGACTGATAGAAAATGAGGCGGACCGTGTGTATGTGGCGCAAATGGCCCCCAAGAGCGGGCTGGAAATGTTTTCAAATGATGTCTGTGCCTAGCGCTGCATGCCGGGACGGGAAACAACAATGCAACTCGCTCAAGAAGCTCAGCAATACATCTTCGCCTCGCAGTTTCGTGTCATTGCGATTGCCATCAAAACGCATCGCGGATACATTGTCTTGGAAGACAGACTTTTCTCCAGGTAAACATTCTACACCCAGGAGTACTCTGGATCCACATGACGAAGAATTATTTACCACCACTTCTCCTTCCCCCCATCCCCATCTCCAGTGCGCGAGGACGCAGGCACGCAAGCACATAGTGGATAAAATATGCAAATGATCTACTTTGTATTTCTTTTCTCTAGACATCGACATACACTCACTCAGATACTTACCCACCTACTCGCTCTCTCACTCACTCACTCACTCACTCACTCACTCACTCACTCACTCACTCACTCACTCACTCACTCACTCACTCACTCACTCACTCACTCACTCACTCACTCACTCGCTCACTCACTCACTCGCTCACTCACTCTAACAGAGGCCCCTTTCTTGTAGACACATTCTATAAATAATATAAAATTTCTGAATACATGTACCATGTTGTTTCAGGCCCACCTTTGAAACCAGTTGTATTTAGTTATGGTCTTCGGTCTGTGCTGCCCACAGAAGTCGCCGGGAAACGCACGTAGCCGCTTAGGCTCAGCCACAAGATCGTCAAGCGATACACTGAATCTGTGCACCTGCTGCCTACTGATGTCTTAACGAAATCATCTCTTATGAACGTGAAAGAAAAGGGAAGGAGAAAAAAATTCCCCCCTCGCGTCATAAGACGGGTAATCAAATTGTGAAGTCACGAAATTAGAGGCAGTCGTTATGACAGAGATCGGCCATCTTGTGTAATCCATTTTATCGTAATGGAAATTGCATTTCTTTGAGCACTTATTTTGTACCTCCCTCAACGCCTTGTTCAAGCGGATGTCAGTGGATGTTGGAATCAAGGAACCAGGCCTCCATCACTGGCGTCTTTTCTCGGTTACGTTTTAGCACTTCACTCTTTACCGAAAACGGTTTTTTTGCACCACCCTCTTTGCAAATCTTTTTAGATTCCAAGTTTGTGCTATGTCACATATCTGGAATCGTTAAGAACCATGCTGTCTATTGATTTTAACTCATAACTCAACACCGCGAGAAGTCGTAGTCCTTTTCAAGTCTTGACTTAGCCTCGATTGATAAAAGTGCAGGTCACTATTAACATACAGCTTTCCGAGATAAACCTCCGAGTATTTTTGAATACTACACCAATAATTTGCAGTATGGCAAACTTACTCTGTCACTGTACCCCTTGGCTGCCCCTCCCTTCCCTCCTTCAAACACTGTCACACTAGGGAAAACATTAATTTAAAACGCGATTTAAACGACTAAAGGCATGTCAATGGTCGTCTATAGACTTAAATAGTGTCTGTCGACAATCTCAAAGTATTGTAAAGGTTTCTGAACGAAAGTTGATTATGGCAAGTCAGTGTTATCTTTGAACTGTTACACTCTAGCATAATGCTTTCCTCTGTCTTTTTGAAAAAAAGGATTTTAAAATGTGTAAGAAAAAACACACATGAGAATAAAAAGAGATACAGCGATCCTGAAACATACAAATTTACAAGACCCTGTTATGAATGCATAATAAACCTAAAATTATTATGCACAATCAAAAATCTACACCTATATCCTGTTACTACAAAAACAAAAAGGTTGTGCGTGCGGGCGTGCCTGCGTGCGTGCGTGCATACGAGAGAGAGACTCACAAAACCCTAGTACTGTGTGCATTTGTGCAAAATCATCTACATCTAACACTTTCTGGGTTGCGTCTGCCACAGAAAAGCCCTATAACAACAGTTTTAGCGAGAAAAAGATCCAAAATTTGCCGGAAATTGGCCAAAACTGAGTGACAGAGTTTTTATAAACTATAAAGGTATTCCATCAACACTGACCGTCAAAGCTCAGGACGTGGCATGTACAATATATGTTGTGTTATATCGATGGTTTCCAAAGCAGTTTGTACATCATTCACAATGCCAAGTGAACGTATGCACCACCGCAGTTTAACGAACAGTATATTTTTTGTCTGTTCCAAGAAGTATGCTTGGGTCTTTAGGCAGATTTGAATGAGATTTTCTTAAAATCCTCAATAATCCATACAAACAGTATACAGCTGAATGTCAGTATACAGTATCCACAGTATACTTTCTCATGTACATTTCATGGATGCCAAAGCAAAAACATGCACAAACCTTGATCGTTCAACTGGCAACAATTGCAAAACCCCTTTCGCATTAAACAGTGAGTGCGGAGTGTTTTTAAAATGGCCGCCAACACGCAAGGGGTGATTGCAAGAGTAGCCTCCCTTGAAAACTTTAACCAAAATCTCGTAAAATGTTAAAGTATTGAAGCAACCTACAAACAAATCACATATATATTCAAATGTAAAACAAATTAACATAACACTAACAGCTAATACATTATTACATTAATTCATCACACAAGGTTCGACCAGTTTCGCGACTTGGGTGTCCGACATACGGGAAGAATGCTACGGGTCGCATGCAGATCGTAGGGGGCGCTCGTAGCCGCACGAAATCGTATGCAGCCCGCATGCTGTGTGCTATTTGGGTAAAAATGTATATGCATCGCAGATGTTGCATATTAGGCTTGTAAACATTTTCTTATCAGTCATCTCCTTTTTCTGCTTTCTGTTCTCCTTTTTTTCGTAGTTAGTCTTGGTATTGCCATCTTGACCCCTTCCTTCTGGAAACCTAATACGTATGTGCATCTGTTCACGTGTCTGTATGTTGTGTGCGCGTCTGCTCACATGCATGCGTACGTATGTTTGAGAATTAATCTTCAAAACTAAGATTTAATCTGCAAGAAAAACAGGTGACTGTCGCTTGGAGTAAATTCTATCTTAAATTTAAAACAAGGGAACTGGACCAAGCTAAGACATGACAAAGACAAAGACAATCTACATGTTTCGGGGCACTACCCCTTCATCAGGACAACACAAAAACGACGAAAAAACGACAACAACGAAAACAGAAGAAAAAGACTTAGCTTCAGTAGATGTGGCGCATAGGCTGGACAGCAGGAAAATGACTAAGGGACAGCGAGTAAACAGGGTTAAAAAGAGGGGCAGCCAATCGCCAGGTGGGTGGGGAAGGGTAGGGGTGGAGAGGGGGCGGGGTGGAGAGAGAAGCGTGGGTAAGGGGGGTGTCAGTGTGGGAGAGAAGGAGGTGAGAGAAAAGAAATAAGAAATAAGAGAGAGAGAGGAGGGGTAAAGAGAAAGAGGAAGGTGGAGGGTCAGTGTTTGAGGTTGAGTCCAGTGGGTGCCATGGTACCGAAATGGGTAATGAAGTAGGATTCCATATTCTTACGGTCAATGGAATCGCCCCTCATTCTCCAGATACCACAGACCCTCATGTTGTCGGCTGTATGCGGGGGTGTGTTGAAGTGACGTGCAA
>SMGT01008240.1:22724-32763 GCA_004794575.1 Lanistes nyassanus | reverse complement strand
ATATTTGCACATGAGTATGAATAGACATGTTATGAATGCATTGGTAAAATTTAGACTTGGTATTTATGGAATTTTAGAGCACAGAAACAGATATACGACCAATGGCGTTGTGAACGTGTGTCGCTTGTGCCATACAGGTGTCGAAGACGAGGTGCATTTTGTTTTGTGTTGCCCGACTCTAGAACCTCAGAGAAAAGACCTTATCCCTGCTAAATTCACTAGATTCCCATCAAGGTTTAAGCTTGCTCTTTTGTTAGCTGCTATTAACAAAACTGTCATTTGTAATTTTGCCGTATTTCTGTATAAAGCTCAGAAGCTTTTGGAACATTTAAGCTCATAAAAAAAAAATGTTTGCCATTCGGGTATATTTGTTGGTGTATAGAACTTTATCCACTTTGTCAATGTACTTAGTCATGTTGTGTAAACTTCCCCCTTCCAGAAGGGGCCCTGGCCTCGTTGGAATAAAAATTTCGTTTCGTTTCGTTTCGTTTCGTTTCTCTTTTGTGTATCCTCTCGATCTAACATTTTTACCTCCTTATGTAGTAAGCGTTCTCACACACCACCCTCAAGTAAACCGGTTCTAGCCAGACTAGCGAGAGCATGGCGACTTCCATAACCAATGGCGTAGCATTACCCCTACCTAAGTGTTCGGAAAGGGCGGAGCGATTAACCTGGTGATGACGTATCTCTCCCCTGCTAGCTTACAAAGGGAGGAGCTAAAAGGCTTACCTAGGAGTGACAGGTAATAGCCTAGGGTGACATGTGACAAAGACCACCCGCCATAACTCAGTTCCAATAATCATATCTGGTCACATGACAGTAATAGTATGCGCCTGTGTTTGCTGCAGCAACTGCTGGACTACAAATTTGTTTTGAACGTTTGAAATTGCAAGTATTTTGCAGGAATGGTTACGTGCATCGTTTCTGGGAAAAGCCAGCCAGCGCATTCACCCAACACGGTTTCCCGATAAACGTCGCATGGAGACACCGCTGACAGGTGAAAAGATGGGCCATCATTTACTAATAAAAAAAAGGAGAGAAAGAAGAGGAGAAAAGGACGGAAAATGTGCAGATAATTTTATCTACTTGCACGAGTGCGGGTTTTAAGCAAACATATTACAATTACAAAGTCGTAATTTCATGCATCAGCATCTTTTTTATTGCAGGGTGTAGTACACAGACAAACACGATTTGAAAAAGAACAAGCCAACGACCTATAAAAAAAGGGATGATGTCTTTCTTGCGACGCAGTGAAAATAGAGTTATAGTTCTTGGCCTCTCTTAATGTCTCTCCTGACTCAAGTTATCGATTAGTGTAGCGGTCAGCACAGCTCTTTGCAAAAATAATAACAATTATCGCAATTCCTGTTACATCGGAGAAGCTTAAAAATAAAAAAAAGCACTCGAGTACTGAAATGATAGACATGTTAGGTTTTTTTTTAAAATCTCGCAACGAATTTTACGGCAAATACTTCTGTTGCATCGCTGTGAACAGATCAGTTGATGACAATAGACACATTCTTCAAGTAGAGAGAACTTGAAGAATGAAATAAGAATTAGCTCCCCTTGGTGGTGGTGATGGAGGAATGGAGGAAGTGATGATATTGACTGGTGGGGCATTGAAGGGATGGGTTGCACAGCTGGTGGCAGTGGTGATAGCGATCCGTTTCAATCAAGTAGTCCTACAATATTGTGGCTGAGAAGTTTCGCAATTGTTTTAAAGAATGACATTTTCAATATTCTGCCTCTGTTACATTAGAAGTATACGGTCTGTACATGTGTCCCACCTTTTCTGACAGCCTGGTTCACTCCCAGAATGCAAGCTACCTAGGCATCCATCCCGTAAAGCTTTGAGAATTTCAGGAACAATAGCTTTGCTTGAATGACTTTAGTTGAAATCGTATGATCTCACGCAGCTGCACGTGCGCGCACGCGTGTGTTCAAAACTTCGGAGACATCAATTTAAAATGACACAGCTATGATTCGGGAAGAAAAGAGACTGTCAGGCTATCCGCCGACATCGTCTTTCCTGCTGAGCACGCTCCTAGTTCTGTTCGCTATAGTGTCTTAGGTCTTAGGTCTTAGGTCTTAGTCGGGGTGCAAACCGCCGACCTCCTGCCTCGGACGCCCATGCTCGGAAGTCGAAGCCTTAACCACTAAGCCACCGAGACGGTCAAGCGAGAGAGAGAGAGAGAGAGGCAAAGACAGAGGGAGGGAGGGGAGAAAAATGGCAACATAAGGAGGACAGATATTGGCGTGGATTATCTTTTCTAGTTTGTTTTTCCCCGGAATATTCGTTTGACGAAACCAATTGTATCGATCGTCATAACATCTGCATAGTCATTATCCCAACACTCTCGATGCACGAAAACATGCCAGGGTAGGCCTATGCTCGGAGCGCAGACTCACTCAAACGTAGCCAGGATCAAACAGCAACAAATTAGCCGCCACGCGCCTCCACTAAATTTGTATCTAGATTTCAGAACCTAAAGCAATTTACGGCCGGTCGCCCTCCCGAGACACCCACTGTGCTGATTCCGCGCGTGGTTTGATGGTCTAATGACAGTTTGATGACGAGATGACGTAATCAATGTAAAAGACAGGAGTCCGTGTAACGATGCGTCACGCGCCTGTTGCAGCATCGAAATCGTCACGTTAAAAGTTTGAACAAAGCAACATGTTGTCTACTGAGCCTCTGGACTGAGCGATCGGACAATCAAACGCACGAACGCGCGCGCACACAAACTGATGCATAGGCACAATTTAATTCCTCTCTCTTTCTCTCTCTCACCACACAAATGAATATGTCCTTTGTTGTTCTTTTTAAATTTCGTGGCCCGCGCCACCAGATCAGTTTTTTTCTTACTCTTTCCAAGTGTGCTGCTTGCCGCATCGCCATGTTTGCCATTGTGTCGCTGCCGCCGCCGCTTGCCGCTTGCCGCCTCACCTCGCTGTCGTGTTTGCCAGTGTGTCGCTGCCGCCGCCGCCGCCGCCGCCGCTTGCCGTGTCGCGATGTACATTTGGGCTGATCGTCCTGAGAGCCCTGGGGCAGGACGGCAGCACGTGCGGCCGGTATTTTGTGTGCAACACTTATGATGGAGAGCGCGATAGAGGCGTTCTGTGGGTTCCGGTGCAAAATTGCCTTCAGTGGTGGCGCTGTGAGTCGCTGGTCCTCTCCGCCGGGCCGCTTCAAGACGGTTCCGATCCCAGCAAATCAGGTTTCTGAGTCTGGGAGAAGTCATCGATTTTAATTTCTTGGCGGAGGTGGGAGGGGGTCAATGAAGGAACGGTAAGCATGACTATCGCCTATCACGTCTGTGGTGGTGGTGGTGGTGGTGGTGGTGGTGGTGGTGGTGGTGGTGGTGGTGGTGGTGGTTCTCTGTTCTGTCTTACTGCCTCTAGGGTTTTTCATTTGTTGTCTCCTCTTTCTTTCTTTCAATTCCCGCGCTCTCTTTCTCTGTCCGTTTTATTCCCCTCTACCTCCCATCCCCCAGTCTGTACCCCCTGCTTCTCTTCCCACTGCCCCCTCCCGCCGCTGTACCCCTTTGCCGTGTCGCGACCTGCGCTCGCGCTCGCGCTCTCGTCTTGAGGCACTATGAAGAACTCAGTTCTGAGAAGAAGAGTCGTGAAGAGTGTATGAAGACGTTTAATGTTCCCATTTTCGCCCTTAGTGGCACCTATAAACAAGAGTATCATAGAACACACGCACAAATGGGGGAAAGTGAAGAATTTGAAAAAAAAAGAGACTACAGGGCTGACTATGATAATGGATGCCATGTTTTCATCTTGCTGTACAGGACTGCTGTAAGTGTTTTTAAACTTGTGGCAGAGATTGGTATTACCAGTTCACGTTATATTCCAAAGTCAGCGTAAGTCTTTTTGAAATCTCATCCACTGCGGCATCAGTCTTACAGTGTGCCTGCAGCGACATTTCATGTATCATCAGAAAAAGCCTTCAAAGAAGCCACGATGCATAGAAAGCATTCTCTGCTGTAATTTTCTCATAGGTATTAAAAATCATTTCTAGCGTCTGTTCGATATTTCTCTTGATGCCTTTTTTGTCAGACTTATCTCAGAACGCCAGAAAAGAACTTTGATGTTAAAGCCTTTGGCTGCTTCTGCTTGCACACATGACTTTCAAGTGGAGATATGTAATCTTAGCACAACGCGCTGTTTATGCAAAAATAGAACAGACAAGACGATGCACATGAATTTCACAAACGAGATCATTAAGAGACCAAACATTCAGAAATACACGGATTTAAAAAAAAAACAGGGAGGGTGGAGTTTAATTTGCGTTTACCCAGCCAGGCCATGACAAGGATTCTTGTAGTTCGATGGTTGTTACACTGAATAAGAACTTTCTGATACCAGTGTGACATGATTAGCAGTGGGACATTGTGTGTTCTCGTGTGTTCTCGTGTGGTCTCGTATGGTCTCGTGTGGTCTCGTGTGGTCTTCGCCACGAACTAACTCAAGCTCCACAGTCTAGAATTTTTTTAATGCACATTTTCCTCTAAAGCCAGTAGTACAAATATTGGTTTGAACTGAAACACTTTGAGCAGAGTCACAGCTCCATAGCGCAGGACGTGATCGACTGTGGTGGAATCGGGGCTTGATGTCATGTAACTGGACTTTCCTGCGCACAGTTACCGGATACCACTTCCACAAGGAGCCTTATACAAGGATCGACAAAGTCCTACAACAGTTGAAAAACTATGTAAGCAGCAAACGTCTGCCTTTTTCTGAATAACTTAGCTAAACTCTGTCCGAATCGCCTTCAGAACAATCAGTAAGTTCTCCAGAAGGTAACTGTCAGTTATTAGCTCATCAAGAGGGCTAGTAGTTTGGTCTGATGAAGTAAAAATCATCCCCCAATTAATTTTAACAGTGCACCTTAATTCTGTTTGGTCAACACAAGAATCTACTTGGTGAGCACGGTATGTAAAAACTAGTTATGAAACTTGAACACGCTAGACGACTAAGATTTTCTCGTTTTCTATTAATTAGTTCTGAGGTTTCCTGCCGCACGTTTTTCAGTGACTTCGCGCATGAGTTGACGTGTGCGCGTTCGGTTGTCTACCTGACAGAACAGATAGATAGGCAGGCAGGCCACCCGGTAGGCAGGCCCTACCCCCGCCTCTCACCTAACCCCCACCCCCACAAATAACAAAGAAAGAAAAATTTTGCCACGGAGATTCGAACTCCTAATTTTCAGTTCTTAAAACACTCCTTTGACCATCCAGCTACCGAGCACTTCGTCGGAGCTTGTTTATCATAACCATAAGAACGTGCAGGAGTCAACACGTCACAGAGCAACTTCTTATCGCTAGAATGAACATCGCCCGCCGTGGTGGTCCGTAGTCAAATGGTTAAAGCAGTGGGGCATTAGCTCAAAAAGCAGTGTTCGATTTTCGTATCTTCCGTTCAATTTTTCTTTTTTGTCTGCCTTCCTGCTATTCAGTAAGTGATACAGCCAGCAGCCCGCACGGCCGCATGCCCTATCCCCTACTGAGCCGGCCGAATTGAATGCGTTATCGCCTATTCAGTGGATGCGAACCGGGTGCACCGGCAGGGAGGGAGGTAGGTAGTCAGGCAGGCCACCAGGCAGGCAGGCAGGCAATGAATAAGCCCGTTGATACGCGCAGACTGTTCCCAATGGGTCTCAAAGCGAGAATTACAAGCAAAAGAAATCCGTGCTAATATTTACGCATGTGTTCCTTGTGAAATTGTTTTTATAGCCTTAGAAACTTACCGCCAGGTGCGGCTGAGTATCGACTTGTCATAGATTCTGCACGAGCCACCCACTGCCTTCTGTTTCCATAACTACTGAGTGAGTGTCAAGTGTGGAAGTGCGTGTAGTCAACATCTGGCTATATTCGATTCCTGGGCTGAAATAAGTCTTGTTTATGTAAGAATTAGTCCAGCGTGGAAGACAAATCTCAGCGTCTCAGTCAAAGCAAGCTGCCAGTCACCCACATTGTTTTTGCTAAACGCCGGCTGTCGTCTCTGTTGCTTACACCAGCGGGAGCCCTGCCGCCCTACACTTGCTGATCAAGAGATGTTTATTTTCACTCCAAGCGGCGTCGCTGGAAGACAAAAAGATAAGCCAAAGAAAGAACCTTGTAGCAATAGATGCTTTTAGCAGTCTGCCGCACAGAGTGCTTATTTTTGCTGCGAAGGGTCACGTGAAGCTAAAATTTTAAATATTTTTTTGTTAAGCATGCATTAGCTAGCATGGAATCGATTACTCTATTCCCTAATCCATCTCTTCTCCCCCGTCCCCCCCCCCCCACCACTGTGTGTGTGCGTACGAGCGCACTCTCTTTCTTACATAATCCCAGTACTTAAGTTATAGACAATGAATGAACACGTCTCTCTGACCAGAATACAGCAGCACCTCGATTAGCAGTCGCAGTCGTTCCAGGATGTTGTCGTTAATCGAATTAGTCGTTAATCAAAGTACAATTTACTATAGGTTAGTATAGGATATCGTTTAATTCGTTCCGCAGCCCACGTAGGAGGGCGCCATTCTAGGCGTGACACGTTAGAAAAAATGCGAACAGTGAGCACACAGCATGCAAAAACTTGCACTGCAGGTCTGCCACGCGCGTCGTTAAACAAGGCATTTTCTCGCTGCACTAAACAAGTGCGTCGTTGACTGGGGCAGGAGTTAACTGAGGCACCACTGTAATTTTCCTTCGCAGCTTTCCAGAAATGTTAGCGTAGAGAAATCGTGGGCTTCTTTTCATTTCGACAACATCCACACCACCAAGACGAGAAACACGCCAACGTTTGAATTTGGAAAGCAGTCAATGTCGTTGAACAACACTTTGCTTCCAGGAAACAACAACATAAGAGATTTACTGTATTGCTTCGGTGATTGTTATAATAAATATTCTTTACGTCATCATCATCATCACATTTGGCGTGTCTCTACATAGTTGTTTTCACTGTTATTATTCTCATTAAGCAAAACGAGACAATAAACAAGCAAACAACCACAACTAAGAGTGTTTCCCTTTGTGTAGTTATTCATGAAAACAATTATTATGTGTTAATGTGTGTACTACCGTGTTACATGTGCTTTGTGATATGTTTAATATACGCTTTGCAATTTCTTTATTACGAGCTTTGCGAATTTATTAACGCTTTGCAATGTGCTTATTATGCGCAAGAGATCATGGGCATTCGTATTTCCTTTCTTGCTTTCATGTGTGTGTGTGTGTGTGAGAGAGAGAGAGAGAGTGTGTGCGTGCGTGCGTGCGTGCTAGCGTGTTTGCGTGGGTGCTAGCGTGTTTGCGTGCGTGCTTTTGCTCGTGCGCGGACGGCTACGGGCATCGTGCGTCACTGATCCGAGTCACTGGGTCCCTTGACGCATCAATCTCCAAACGAACGCCTCAGTCAACTTGTTTTCGTGACCTACTCGCCAAAACTTAAGCGGACGTGGTCCTACCAACTGTCGTCCTGTTCCAGTCTTCTGCTTGGCCGGAGGCGTTACGCCGCGGGCAGACCGCCGGAAAACACATTCCACTGCAAAGGACCAATTCCCCCACCGCCAGCGTAATACTGCGCGACAGTGTGCACAGCACTGGATAAACCGTCAAAAGAACATGCCACTAGATGCCAGAGACTGGCGATGCCTTCGGAACCCATGGCGTTTAGTAATCCTCACACACCATCGAAGGTTTTGTTTAGATCTAGACTGTAGCCATGGAAACCGCAAGCGGAGGGTGGGGAGGCATCGTCTCTTGTAAAGAAAGTAAACCAGATAACACCGACTTCAGAGAAAGACTATTAAGACAGATGTCAGCTTGTAATGTCAGCTTTTAATGTCAGCTTGTGATGTCAGCTTGTAATGTGTCCTTCGAGATTAACATATTATGTAATATACCTTAAACAGCGCATTGATAACTTGAAGTCCATTTTATATCCTTCACAAATCCGCCTTGTTCGCTGCTTGATAACGCACATTAATGTCGATCAACTAACATTGGTGTCTTCCTGTCAAGAAGCACACTATTGTTTCATATCTACAGTACCTTTACGCTTGTCACAATGTAAACTGAGCCAAGTTTTATGACAGTCGACACTCTGGAGCACAGCACCTTCAGCAGGAAAACACAGCACAAACAGGCAAATAGAAAATGGCACTTTTCTGTGGTAGTAGCGCCGCTCGGAAAAAATAGGACATCTTTTCCCCTTTTCATTTCGACGTGGCGCTTCTACACAGATAAGTGCCATTTCCTATTTACCTGTCTGTGTTGTGTACGTTTTCATGATAAAGGTGTGGTCCCCCGAAATGTCGACTTCATGTTTGTCATCCAGCTTGACTCACTTTCCATTCATATCACCGCGTTTACGCCGCGCTGCAGTCACTCGCTTAATTTTTTTTATGTCACTTAAAGATCGATGAATTACCTGAATATCTTAAAAAAAACCATTTTGCCCATCCAGAAATAGTATTGCCTTTTTCTTCAAAACCCGGTATGTACTAATGCTGTTTGCGTTAAATTGTTTTTTATTTGAATGTCTGCCTTGCATTTTTGAACGTAATGCTTTTCTTTGTATAACCGGAAGTTTCTAGATCCTTATCAAGACATCTTTTAGGAAACAAAAGAGGGAAGAATAAAATCAACCAGATGCAAAGGGGTTTTTTTTCCTCTTGTAAAAGCTAAGTGACGTGGGAATTAGTAGCAATGCTAAGAATCTAGCACAGGTGGGTCTGGGCCTAGAGGCTTGGTATACATCTTTTTAATGGCGTGTTAAAAGAAGCCTCCAGAGGCGATTAGGTGTGAAGTTTTGACGTAACTATGGGTCTCCTTGCTCACAACCGTCAACTAGGGAGTACAGCAGAGCTGCAGTCTGGAGGTGGCATAAAGAACGAATGAGGAGTGAGAGCGGAAGCCGAGGTCTTAATGTTCAACACAACAACACTTTTACCTGGAGGGCTTCCGGGGAGAAGCACTCTTTGCGAAGTGTGCTTTGACTTTTTTCTTCCCGTTTTCTTCAATCAGCGCTGGGGAAAACGTCGTAAGGAATATGATATGTGTGGCCTTGGTTTTCCAAGACTTTAACTCTCCCCCCTCCAGCCTAACAGCCACGCTAGGATTGGACTGGGTGGGGCTGGATTTATTGTCAGTAACACAATCCCAATTAAATCTCTCTGCTATTATTCTGCGCTCTTCGGGACCATGTGGATATGCATGTGCCCGCATACACATGCACGCGCATGCCGAGCTCTCTATCCAGTCGCCTGCTTGGTGTAGTTTTTCAGTCGGCAGTGTCGCGGTGTGTCGTGGTGTCTCACACTAAAGGCAAATTACGCTGATCGTGAACATAAAGTGGAATGCATTCAACGTGGGCAAATCGCTGACGTCACAATGGCTGTTTTTTACATGAAAAAACTTCCCCACGGCTGGAGACTTCGCTGCTTCTTTGTAAAACTCCATCTTCCATCCAGCTACCGCTCTTATAAAGTTTTGCTTCGCTTGTCAGAGTTTCCAGATTTTTGGCAGGACACCAGCTATCAACATTACGAGAAAAAATAAGAAAAATTAAGATGTCTTAAGATAACTCCAACAAAGGTACTGGCAGCGCTATACATAGCCGTATGCAGACGCATGTGACCAAGGGAGCTTATCGGACCCAAACACGTAGCAAAGAGAGGGCCGAAAGAAAGGAACTTGGCGGATCCTCGTTCTTTATTAAGATGTCTTAATCAAGGGGGAAAAGAAAGCTGTCAGACATATGAGAAAAACGTGGGTGGGGGACAGATAGAGCAGGGAGGACGGGGCGTCATGCAGATAGCAAAGGCCCGGAGGTAGATATTTCCGTATTTAGGTGGGGAGTAGATAGCTCCGTTTGTAGGTAGGGTGTAGATAGTTCCGTATGTAGGTAGGGTGTAGATAGTTTTGTATGTAGGTAGGGAGTAGATAGTTTTGTATGTAGGTAGGGAGTAGATAGTTTTGTATGTAGGTAGGGTGTAGATAGTTTTGTATGTAGGTAGGGAGTAGATAGTTTTGTATGTAGGTAGGGA
>SMGT01008240.1:1439-11956 GCA_004794575.1 Lanistes nyassanus | reverse complement strand
TTATTATTATCATTATTTTCTATTCGACCTGGCAGGGTTGTACTGTCTGTTCATTGCTTAACTTAAACACATTTCGCACATTTTGGGAGCTCTGTAATCCTTACATTAAAAAGAAAAGTACCTTACAACTCTTCCCTGAGGCCCATGGTCCAGAGCCATTTCCCTGAAGGTAATGTCTTGTACCCTTATTTCTGTTTTCTATTTACCATAAAATAGTGATAGCACACATCTACAGTCGTTCTGTTTTGCTCGTTGTTCAGAAGCTGTGTTTCCCACGAGTTAATGTAGACCCGGCATATTCACCGTCATGTCCCCCCAGCCTCCTTTCCGCTCCCCTCTTGCAATCACTGAGCCTCGTAGATTCTGAATATTATTTCCCGCTTTCCTTGAATTAACACACGAACCCCTACCTCCACCATCATGCGTATTCCCCTATCTCATTACCACGCATACAGTCATGGTTTCTCGAAGTTTCTCAACACTGTTTTCCATCCTTCCACTGGGCGATCGCGAAACGATCTAGGCACCGCCAGATATCCCTCAGGAAGACGAGGAAAACGCAATTTTTCCGCAGTGTAATTTTATTTTCGCCAGCTTACTGGGCTATGCGGATTTCTCTGTTTGCCTTTCGTCCCGATGCCCACATGATAGCTGTACCCCTTCGCTCGTTTATTTTGCGTTTATATAAACATCGTCCGTCTACAGACGTCTGGACCCTGCACGGACTGGGACCAAGTGTAGCCTCTAGCAATGCTTCCTGTCCAGTGATTTCAGGTTCTTTTACCTCAGGGACTCGGTGATAAATGGTCAGTCTGTTGCGGTGTTTTGTCAACCATCGCACAGATCCACCAGAACGTTGTCTACAACAGCGGATCAAAGTTCTCTCGTCTTGTGGTATTATGAGCTGGTTTGGTTAATTTTTAGTGGTTCCAGTTTACTTTTTTAGTTTTTAGTATTAGCTTCGACAAGACGATGCGCTCCTGGATTTTCCTCTTCTCGTCGCGAACCTACTCTTCTCTCTACCCCTTCCACCTTTTCCCCTCTCCATTATTTTCTTCTACCCTTCATTAAAGATTCACTTACTGATTTTTGCCCTGTTGATTTAAGCCATCGCCTTTGATTTCAAATCGGCCATAATCTTGCATAAGGGGATCTCACTCCACTCACATCCTTCAGACTTTGGAGTAGAAAAGGCGACGTAACTCTGGGGGAAACTTGTTTCCGAGCCTCGTTTGCGCTCGATCAAAAACTGATTCACTTCCCTCCCCAACGCCATGGCGCGTGGCTACTCTAATTACAGAGACCACGTGACCAGTTACTTCAGCGTCAGCTGCGCGAGGAACGCATCTCTCACGTTACGCGCTAGTGCATTGCTGCCGCTGGCCCTTTGAGCCAGTTTCTCGAGTTCTTTAAAAAAAAAAAAGACTCTTTTCTCCCTCCCTCTCTCCTCTCCGACGAGGCAATCGCTTACACTCTCAAAAATACCCTTCGTCTCATCCAATCACTCACTCACTCACCCATCCATTTCTCCACCTCCGCTCCCACCTAAAAAAATAAATAAAACCGCTCCCCTAACTGCTCATTCTAATCAGCATCCGAAATTATTTCCTGTTCGTCTCTGTTCTTGTAAGGTCCTATCTGTCACCTGCAGTGACCTCTTCAACTGTAACCAGGAAGGTTCTGTACCCGTGTAAACAAAAATAATACCCCCCCCACACACACACACACACTTTTACCAGGCACATTCCTTCCTTGATCGCCTATATCAAAAATTTCCCATACCTCTAATCGAATAGTCTGCAGTAAGACAGAGATATTGGTATATTTAACCAGCATTTTTGCATTGTGATATTCCTCAACTATAATTAAGAGTCCTGTATACTGTAATTTTGCAGAATACTGTAATCTGTAATCCTACAGTTAAAGTGTTCACCGTAATCTTGCTGTACACTGTTATCTTTGAGTAAACTATAATTTGTAATCTTTCTGTATAGTGTAATCTTGCAGTCTACTGTAATCTTACATCATACTGGAATCTTGTTGTACATTGCGATCTTGCAGCAAACCGTAATATTGAAATACGCTGTAATCTTGAACCATACTGTAGTCTGTAATCTTGTTGCGTACTATCACCTTGCAGTAAACTGTAATCTTCCACCATACTGTAATACGTAATCTTCCCGTGTAATATAATGTTGCAGCACTGTGATCTTTCGGTATACTAGCCGCATTTCGTGGAGAGGAAGACTGACTGTTGGCGTCTCCATCTCCACAGACCGTGGGACGAGGCGCCTTCAGTTCCTTTAGCCAGAGGCACGTCACTTGGCGCCAGAGAAGCGAGCCAGCTGACTTCTGGACCCGCTCTGAAGTGCACGCCAGCAGCGCACGTGACTGCGGCGGTTGAGGTTGTGGAAGCTCGTCAGAGTATGGTAGTTAAGAAGAACTGAGCCCCAGATACCCCCAGATCCTTCTAATCACAAGTAGACAAGATACCTAATTGGCATCATGCACGAAGAACCAGTGTGTTTTCATCATTCCCAGTCCATCTCTCTTTCCCTGGTCTGTCTTCTTTCTGCTTTCTCGTTTTTGTGAGACGCTCCTGTAGTATGTTTTGTGTGCCTGTGACTTAGTTGCGTGCAAGCGCATGCAGACGTATGTGTAGGATGTGCATTTATGCGTGTGCCTGTTCATGCATGTAGGATATTTTATATACATATATAACACAAGATGTGTGTGTGCGCGTGTATCCGTCTATGAGTTTCGTATGTTCCCTTGCATGTATGGACTATACCGTTTTATCAGCCCATTAATAAGCATCAAGCTTTTAAAACGTGACAACTTGCCAGAGACCAGTCGAGAGTCAATACAGCGCGCAGGATTCCCTCCCTTTCACACTCTAAGTAGCTTGAAACAGTAGAGGTTCCCCCTGAATACGTCAGTGGAACTATTAAATATCTGTAAGGCTACTTCAAAAGTAAGATAACAAATCAAATCCTCTCCAAGATAACTTCACTTTTAACTATTTGCAGGATTAATCTGGAGACTGATTGGATTTCATCCCTAGGTGTTTCATTTGACTACGCATACCCATAGATAACTCCAACAAAGATACTGGCAGCGCTCACGCATAGCCGTATGCAGACGCCTGTGCCCAAGGGAGCTTACCGTACCCAAACACGTAGCAAAGAGAGGGCCGAAAGAAAGGAACTTGGCAGATCCTCAAAAAAGATCTGCCATCCCTTTCTTTATAACGGCGCTATTCTTATAAAGAAAGGGATGGCAGATCTTTTTTGAGGATCTGCCAAGTTCCTTTCTTTCGGCCCTCTCTTTGCTACGTGTTTGGGTACGGTAAGCTCCCTTGGGCACAGGCGTCTTCATACGGCTATGCGTGAGCGCTGCCAATATCTTTGTTGGAGTTATCTTTCGACAATTTAAGCGCTCTGTCCTCATTTGTTCTTTATTACGCATACCCATGAACGACATTTCTGCTTCCTTTGTCAATGGCATCCTCTGGTCTTTGATAACGCACACGAAATCAGGGATGTCGTGGGGATATGTTGCTAGAAGTACTTAGAAGTCTGTCTGTCTGTCTGTCTGTCTGTCTGTCTGTCTGTCCGTCCGTCCGTCCGTCCGTCCGTCCGTCCGTCCGTCCGTCCGTCCGTCCGTCCGTCCGTCTGTCTGTCTGTCAGTCTGTCTGTCTGTCTGTCTGTCGCTTAACAACAGAACCCCACCCCACTCCATGCTATAGCGCGAAATCAACGCTCTGAAAATAACCATCCTTTATCTCATTCACACAAACTCTCTCTCTCTTCTCTCTCTCTCTCTTTCGTGGTGCCATGTCTAATTGTTTTCCTTGCTCCGTTATAACTCATCTTGGGTCTGGCCCCAGCAGCTATGTTTTCAGTCGTTAATGGCTAATCTGGGTCTGTCATCAATTTTCTGGGGTCCATTTCTCTGGGCGAACGGAGTGGGTGTGTGAGTGTCCTGCTGCAGCTACCAGCAAAAGCCTCCAGCAGACGACTAGTTGATCAAACTGTGGTCAATGTACAGGCTCAGCAGGCGTCGACAGTTTGCCTAGCGAAATCTCATGACCTGAGTAAGGCCCCAAAGTCTGATAAACAAAACCAATAACAAAACAAAAACAAAACAGAAACAAACTAGGCCGCAGATATTGCTAGAGCTTTGAATAGGTTACGCTATTCCTAAAAGGCTGTTCACTGTGTGTTGCTGCTGATCAGAAAGTTACATACCGCTGGAAACTTGAAACCATTATGCGGTAATTTTGCCACAACTAAATCACATACATCAGAATTAAGAGTCAGTGTTAAGACCTACGATGTCTTGCTACATTTATTCCATAAAGTGCGAATAGATGGTATCACTGTGACCATCAGATCACTTTGCGCGTGTCACGTGGGCTGCATGGTGGCTTCTGAGAGGACGGCCAGTTTATTCCCAGTTTTCTTCATCAGCCTCGCGGACAAAACGTATCCTACGAAACTTTTGCTGAAGAACCATGGTGTCTGACTGTGCAGGAGCACTAGAGTCGGTGACAGCCACAAAGGACCTGAGGTTTAGGCGTGGGCCGGCACTGTGCGACCGTCCTTACTGCTGACCCAAACCAGTCCCCACACCCAGGCCACACAGGCAGCTTCATGATCTGTACCAACTCCTTTCAACGACCAGGGCCTGTGTTCATCACCAGCGGTTATTTAACCGACGCTATTGTCTGTTTTGATGCATATCTTCGAATAGTTTTGTTCCTGCTACTGTTTGGTTTATTTAATGCACTAAATCCTATAGTTATTGGACGCCTTCATCTTTTTTTTTCCAAAATGACTAAAATGTCCTGAAGGGGAAATCTGCCTTAGATTCTGTATAGAGGTCATCATACAAGATTCAAGAACACGCTAGTGTTTAACTGACATAATCTAAAGGTTATCTTTCTGTCTAATTGTTCATTTTGTGGTCGTGCAATCCTGGGTAAACGAGAAAGGCGCGTGGCTGTCGTGGTCGGAAGCTCAATTTGTGATGTGGCCCCACAGCTGTTATCCTGGTTGCCCTAACAATCCAGTGTTACGATCCTCGCGCAGTCTTATCAAAACACATGAACGTCCCTCTGTAGACTGCTTCAAAAAAATATAATGAATGTTCTCAACACGTCAGGGCTAACTGGTAGCTATTTCCATGTAAACTGCATGAAATTATGTTTGCTGTGAAAAACAGAATATTCGAGCAGTGTTCTGGAAAAGAGATTTGTCATGCAGGAAGACTTTTCATCAGAATTTTCTGTGGTCGATTAAAAAGCTGTAGCTGGTCTTATGAAGATCACAAAAGACGTTAGTTAGCGAGGTCGAAGGAGAGACTTGAGCACTGCAGAACAAACAGCATTAAATTTGTCCCAGTCTGAAACACTTTGAGCCTAGAAGGAGGCTGGAGTTGCAGATAGCTAGCTGTGGTCGATATGCCAGGTCTAGGTCAGTGTCACCTTTGACTCCTGTCCTTCAGGCATGAGGTAAATTATTCCGTTATAAAGCTATTACTTTCGCTAAAAGCCGACCAGCCCTTCCACCGGGAATGGCTATGCAGGAGCCACAGAGCGACAATAATGTCAGAAGTTTTCGGACCTATGCAGACCCTCAGTAGGGAGGCACTGTGCAGCCAGACTGAAACTCTCGACTCGGTTTGCTGTACGTATCAAACTTATTCCGAGAACTCACGGAGTACAAAGACTCCGGCCGTCTTGCTGAGGTGTCTGCGGTCATCGTGGTGGCCTGGCTCCTGCTGTCGGCAGTCCCGCCACTTGACTGTGCGCGCCATCTCTGGGTCCCATCCACAAAGCCCTCGCCGAGACAAACACAGACCTTGCGGCGCAAAGCAACATGAAGGCGATTCCCGACCTTTGTGATGGCGGTGTGGTGAAGCGAGTGCGAGAGGGGAAGCAAGGAGAAATTGCTGCAGCAGCGTAGAATTCAATTCGCCCTTGATTGTTGACTGGGCTCATTAGCCGTCTGCTCCATAGCGTTACGTCCCCTTTTGATCCAGGCAGTCTTTTGACTTCCTGCAGAGGACGTGGCTAGGGAATTTTTTTTATCCCATGAGTGTAGCCTGGCTAAAAGGCTGAAGGCAACAGTCAGTTGACAAAACAGGTTGATCGAACGCGGTCATTGAGTCAGGAACAAGGCTGGCTGATGGTCAAATAAGACTTTTCTCTTCACCCCCACCGGCACAGGCAGACAGGGACCTTTTGTCTGCATCTTTGGTGAATGCAATTCATCACACTTTTAGAGGAAAAAGTTGATCATTCATTAAAACTTTAAAAAACGCTCTGCAAAACACAGGGTTAAGAAGCCCGGCAAGAATTCAGCAAAGACCTCTTTTCCTTTTGGAATGCCCTTTAAATCAAGCTTTAAATGGTATTTAACACTGTGTTGGCTTCGGGGAAGACTCCGACATTTTGGACCTTTTGCTAAATACATCGAATGATGAATTCTCCTCTCGCTCTCTTTTCCCTCCTTCAGACTTCTCGTATCTCTTCCTTTCTTTCTGCTGCCTCCTCCCCTTCTTTCTCTCTTTCCTTTTCACCACAGGCGAGGATCTATTGAATGCTTGGGTTCTCCGTTTCACTGCGCCGACATCCCCTTTAATTAAAAGAGCCGATTCAGACAACAGAGAGAGCAAAGAATCGAAGAATTCCCTGCCCCATGTAACTGGAATTTTGTGTTTTCTCTGCAGCCAGAGCCGTGTCACTTGTAATTATGTCACCTTAATCTTTCTCGGCCTGAATTACCATCTTTAATTTTGGAAACACCTCGCCTTTTCAGAATGGAAGTAGCAAAATGGAGCGTTTCTCTTGCCAAACAGCAACTAAAGCTCCTCTTAAAAGAACAGCGAGAGAAGAAAAAATGTGGGCAAATTCGCAGCTCGCTTGATGTTTGACTTGGCACTGGCGTTCCTCCTGTTAGTAAGCGATGCATTAAAAATAACCTCTTCTACCGTTGTCCATGCATGTTCTAAGAATAATTAATCAAACGGCTTCGCAAAGAAAATCGAGAATGCGGTTGCTGATGGAGAATGGTCGTTAGATTAACCAGACGAAAAGTGACCTTGCCTTGGAGCGGAAATGAATTCACCAGTTGTACTTAAGTACATTTGTGTTTCTTGCCTTTCTCTTATATGTTTATGGCCTGCTTCTAATTTTTCTGGTTTTCGCACCGAGCTTTGTCCCTGAAGTTCCAGCGATATTTTTGCAATAAGAAACACATTCATTATTCCTAAATAGCAGAAACGTGTGCATTCGGCTTGCGGAAACGCACTTTTAACGACGTTGGAATCTGCCCGTCTTCTGTTCAGTTATTCCGCATACTTCTTCTGCGGGAAAAATACAGTTTTGTAGATTTCCGTTCAAGGTTGAATGCCTGCTGTATTCTCAAATTCAAAAATTGAACCTTGTGATGGATTATGTCCCCGTTGGGGGTGACGGCTTATGATTGAATACAAACACCAAGTCGGCCCGAAGGGGAAATGAGTCTGGGGGTTAATTCCACTTCGGCTTTTCGACAGGAGATCTTTCTGAAAGCGGACTTTTGTGATCATCCATGTCTGAGGCGGGATTTATGAGTGCAATCATGACGAGGGAAGCTATGGGTCGTGGCTTCACATACTATTTTCGACTGTAAAAGATTTGACGTTGAGACCTAGTCTTTCCTTGCGATCTGCTCGCCTTTGACTCATAACCAGGGATGGATTGGATGAGCGTTCGTATATGGACTTCCGATCGTAAGAGTAGTCGTATGGCTCCTTTGCTCTGTGTATTTTACGTTCACCTTTAAGTATGAATAACAGTTACAATCGCCAGTGCAGCCGACCCCATACGTTTACCAACAAGCCACGTAAAGAGATTTTGGTCTTGGGGTTGGTTGCAGAAGCCTTTGAATCGCCTTTGTCGGAGATAAATTTTCACATAAATCTCCATTTTAGCACCCAGTGGCGCGCTTATCGTTGTTATGTCTTCTACCTGGCAGTGACAACAAACCACACACCCACGCACACCTGCGCACTCCCACTCACGCCCACTCACGCCCACTCACGCCCACGCACGCCCACGCACGCCCACGCACGCCCACGCACGCACGCACACACACACAACTGAATGTCATCCCATCTTTCATTTTTCCCTTCTTTTGCTTGTTCGTTTCTTGTTCGTATCTGTTTGCCTGCCTGCCGGCTGGCTTGCTTGCTTGCTTGCTTGCCAGCGCGCCTGCCACCTTGCCTGGTTGCCTGTCTGCCTTTGTTTTCTTACAGCAGTTCTTCCTCTTCACACCACGTTCTTCAAGAACGCTTTGGTGCATGCGTTCACACGCGCGAGATGCGTGCCCCCAAACATGTATTAAAACAGGGAGGAAGAAAGATACCAACTCTTGATCATGAAAGCAACAAACGCCGATGCCTGGCGATGATACTTCAATTACATTGTCCAACGAAGCTACCCACAAAGACCACAAGAGTGAACACTCCGTCACTTACTTCCAAGCATTTCCTCACACAGGTCATGCCGTTAACTGCTACAGGTAAAAGGTCTTTAGTTAAGTCTTTGCGTGACATAGGCAGGCATTTGAAAAAGTCCTCAAGGCGGTCATGTTCTTTACGACTGATTTTCTCAACACGTGACATTACATACCAATAAAATATGGGGTTTGCGGAGCTTTCAGTTAATATTTTTTCTTGATTTTCTTTTTACTTCGTTAATTTTCTTCAGCTCGCGTGTAGACTGACATCATTCTAGACAAGGAGTTATTCTAAGCCCCAAAAAGATCTGTTGTCGAGCTGGCGTGCACTTAGTGCTGAACATCTATGACAACATTACACATCCTCAAACATTTTTAATCTCAACAGTATAACATTTAGAGGACGCTGAACATTAATTTGGAAAGTAACAGATCTAACTACAAGGTTTAAGTCCTAATATAAGCCTTAACTACTAATGTTTGTGTAGTAGACCATTCAAAAACAGGGCCAAAGAGCTTATGCCTGTATTAACTCAATCATTTGCTTTTTAACTGATCATTTAGTCGTTGACAGAAAGTCTCAGACTGGCAGATTAACAGTTCTAAACAAGTGTATGTTTCATTTTACCTTATATATATATACATAAATATATATTTGTATGCGTATATGAGATAGAAGCTCATTCTGCTGAGAATTGTGTTTAAGAAATGAGTAACTTCCACTTAAATCATTTTAATGCAAAAGCAGACTTTGATACCTATATATTAATGTTATATTGATTTTTTCCCTTATGTTACATGTGCCCCCACCCCCATCTCTACCCCTCTTCTCTTCTCTACTATAACCACATCAATTCAGACTTTTTTCTCTCTCTCTCGGTTTTACCTCCGCTACCTCTCTCGTTCCTCATTCTCTCTCACGTATCTCTCATCCTTATCTGTAGCTGTGCAAGCAAACAAGAATCCATGAATGCATAAAACATGCGAACACGTTTGGGAGTGTGTGTGGACTTTGGCGAATGTTAACATGCACGTGCAGAAAAAGAATGCACGACTCACAAAACGTGCGCATTCAGTTGTCTCTCCCTCCCCCCACCCCCATCCCCCCCGTCCCACTTTCTTGGTGCCCGCGGCGCGTCTCAACGACCTGGAGGCCAGCTACGCCCATCACTCTCTCTCTCTCTCTCTCCTATTTCTTTCGATCCAAGCTTCTGTCGTCGCCTGCTTCTGATATGTACATTGGCTACGCGCCGCTGACAGCTCCAGCACTTTCTCTTGCCCGACGGCAAAATTTCTTGTTCGTCAGCCAGGGGCGGACTGTGAGTAGAGGCGTAAACGGACATGTTTCCCAGCTGTCACGGCCCCCCTGTGGAACAGAAGAGGGCTGGTTTTTTTCTCTCTCTCTTTTCTGCATCTACTCGCGGATCAAAAACATTTTTCTCCGTAACTATCATGTGTTGAAGGATTAGGTGAGGGAACAGGGGAAAGGGGTGGCGGTTGATGGATCTGTGAAGGCCAACATGTCTTTCAGGGACGTCGAGAGGTTAGCGTGGTTCCTCCACTCGCACTGCGCGCGCACACGGAAAGAAGAAAGCAGTTATCACCCTTCTAGCGTTCGTAAGCCGATGGTGTGGAAGTATTCTAGGAGATCCCACATGCCAGATCTGAGAACAGCTTTTCATGTCTTCGTCTGGCAAGACAGACAGATAGACAGAAGCACAAAAGAAGGAAGGAGGAGAGCATAAGAAACATAAGAAACAGATCAGAAGGAAGAAAAATGATACAGCGCAAAATTACATCTCATGAAATAGTGACAGATGGAGAAACGACAACACCAAAAAAAAAAAGAGAGAAAAAATTCAAAGCAAACAAAAGAAAGAGGAAAAAGTGAAGAAAACGTTACGGATGGTTTTCTGCAGCGCTATAGTTCCTGTATTGTTCATTGTATTCTTTTTAAGATCGTCTCACTTCCTTTCATTCATTGAATTGATAGTAAGCTTCCTTTCATTC